>PNEQ01091263.1:0-28284 GCA_003012365.1 Medauroidea extradentata | reverse complement strand
ATATATATATATATATATATATATATATATATATATATATATATATATATATATATATATATAAAGGCGACAAATGTAATATAGATAACTATAGGCCAATTAGTTTATTGCCAGTTTTTTCCAAAATATATGAAAGAGTAATATATTTAAGATTTGAAGTTTATTTAATATCAAATAAACTAATTTGTAATGAACAAAGTGGCTTTCATAGATCAAAATCTACCATGACCTCTATTTCACAGATTATAAAAAATATCTTAAATGCCTTGGATAAGGGTGAATTTGTATATGGAATTTTTTGTGACCTATCTAAGGCCTTCGACCGTGTAAATCATAAGATCCTAATGGAAAAGATGGGATTTTATGGAATTAAAGGGATAGCATATAATCTTATCAACAGTTATTTTAGTAATCGGTTCCAATGTGTACAATTAACAGGCTTACTTGGAAATAAATTATCAAACTGGGAAAAAGTCCACACTGGTGTGCCACAAGGAAGTATCTTGGGCACTGTTTTTTCTTATTGTATATTAATGACCTGGCTAATGTAATGGATATTGGGAAAATCACACTTTTCGCTGATGATACCAGTATAATTGTTAATGGAAAAAATATGGAATCATTGCAGATTGAAAGTAAATACGTGATGGATACCATTACAAAGTGGTCTGAAGAAAATAAATTAGTTTTGAATATTGAAAAACTAACTTCATGCAATTCACTACGGTTGGAACTAAGCTACCTCCTGTACTAACTACGTATAATAATACTTCAATAAATGAAGTTAGTAATATTAAATTTTTGGGCCTTTATATTGATGATCAGTTAAAGTGGTCCAATCATATAACTATTCTAGAAAAAACTAACATCTTTATGCCATATGTTGAGAATGCTCCGAAATTTGGTAGATGATAAAACATTGAAATTAGTTTATTTTGCATACTTTCATTCAGTTATGAAATACGGTGTAGAATTCTGGGGCAATCAAAATGAAAGTAAGAAGATTTTTAGAGTACAGAAAAAAGCTATTAGAATAATCTCAAATGTATCTAAATGTAGCTCATGTAGACAATTATTTAAACTACATAAAATTCCAACCTTTTATACAGAATGTCTTATAAATATATTAAAATTAACAAAAAAATTATTCAGTGGTATAGTAGAAATGAATATCAACACACACAAAATACAAGAAATGCTTATAAATTGACAATAGTACAACATGCTACTGTAAAGTTTGAGAAGGTATACTACTATGCAGGTCTTATGTTATAATAACCTTCCAAAAAATATTACTAATGAAAAAAATATTTAAAAATTTATGAAATTATTGCATTTTTAGTTGACGGCCGGTGTTTTTATGATTGTGGAGAAATTAATGAATTTTAAAATTCACTTGGAAGATAAGATTGGAATCTGTTGTGTTTTAATTAGTATCTGCTTTTTTAATAATGTTAATTACCTGACATTATTGTGATATAAAATGATTATGTTAGAATTTGGTTTTATGTAATTGAAATATGTAATCGTAACAGTTTTTCTTACACTGTTATGCAAAAATTGTAACTTGACTAATTCTATACCCCTGAGTTTTACTCATGTAAGAGGTCAACAGAATTATAAATAAAATAAATAAAAATAAATAAATAAAAATGTCACTTGTACGGAATTAGAGAAAAACTAAAATTCTTTAATACAAACTTGAAGGGTCTTACTACTTTGAGGTTTGTATTAAAAATTTTTGTATTGTGCACTGTGCGTTGGGCTTGTGTACAACATTGTCGTATGTTTTTCCCCATTTTTATTTAGTCAATATTTTTAATGTATAATAGTAGTATCATTTTGCTGAAAATGTATAAGTAATACATATGCAGAATACTTTTACATTTGTGTCAAGATGTATAAATGTGATTTTATGCAATTTTTATCATTAAAGTATACTTGAAAAATAAAAATAAATAAAGAGAAGTAGGATGGAGGGGGGGGGGGGGGGGGGGGGGGAAATCGGTCGTACTTTGATCTTATCGGTTTGGGTGAAAAACATAGTTATATATATATATATTTTTTTTTATGAATTTTGGAAACCTTGAGTGTTCTTATGTTTTTTAAATAGTAAATTAATGAACTCTCACCTGAGCTACTTGGAATAGCGTCTTCAAAATCCACAGCTGTGGCACTGTCCTGTATTTCAGCGGAGTCTTCTACACTGACGCCAATACCTACAACATCAGAAACCTCTTACGTCATTATGCCATTGGTGATCACGAGACAAAAAAAAAAAATAAAAAAAAAAGCTAATAACCTAAAAAAATTAAAATGAAAAAAATTATTTGTTTTGTTAAGTTATTATTTTAAGCCTAAAATGATGAAAAAATTTATTTGTGTATTCTTTACTGCTCTTTTCATAAATAGTAATATTTAATAACAAGGATGTCCAACGATCAAGGATTAAAAAATTCCCTTATTTTTTCAGCTTTTCAGAAAAATGTAAAACAATATGTAACGTACAAATTATAAATACAGTAGAAGCCCATTACATTACTTGTGTTGGAGTACATAATACTTAACCGCAGGGAATTGATTCTGCAGAATACCAAGTGTGACCATTCATTTATTTACACATTAGACGCATAAAATAGCAGCGGCATAACCTATTTCCGTTCTATAATTGAGTTTTACTGCACTATATATTTGAAAGTTATAATTAAAGTAAATATATTGTTGTTTACCTTACTTTCATTTACCCAACCTTCTGTATTATCTTACACCATATAACTAGGGTCCGGTAGTTTTCGCGAATAACTGTTTGCAGCACTTTATTTCAGTGCCTTACGTGCGCACCTGCATCTCTGCTTTGTGGTCAGTGATTGGATGCCTTAACATACAACGTGCGGAGGTTAAACCAGCAAATCACAGACGTGATGTGTGGCAGTTATCCGTGTATTGATTGGCACAGTCAAATGAATAATAACTCTGCACAAATACACTCTGTCAATAATCACGAAGTTGAGCTGGAGGTGTGCACGCAAGACACTGAAACAAAGTAGGGCAAAAATCTTTTCGTGAAAACTACCGGGCCCTACCTACAACATCATCTCAATTGGCAAGACAAACTTAATTGTTAGCATGTGTGACTTCAATTTTTGTTACTCCTGACCAATATCTGTTGTTTTGTTGTAAAACAGGACATAGTTTGATATTTAATATATTTTTTCTTAACATCTTCAGTGTTCTAATGGCCTGTTTATGTCAGATAAGCAATATCTTATTGTATTACAAAATACAGCATATTAATATAGTAAAACATTTTCCAGATGGCAAAGACGTAACCACAAATTGTTTTGTCACTATTGATCTAGACTGATACAAAATATGCACTTAATAAATATAATGATTAAATTAAACACCTTTAGGAACCCTAAAAACATTCATATTGAGGTCTATCACAAATATGTGACAAGTAGTGTTTAATATTCTGACTCTACATAATTCAAATAACTGCTGGTTCAGACTGGGCTTGTTCATTGACATTTGGTGCAAGGTAATAATGAGATTTTGCCTCAAATATAAATAAATGCCACTAAGCTTAGAGCCTAAGTATAAAACAGCGTTATTTACATTATTCCTCCCTTGGTAAAACTTAAGCATATTTTCGACACAGCTTGCAGAAATACCTAACAGTTGAAAAGTAACTGTACAGACTTAAAAATTAAAAAAAAAAAAAAAAAAAAATGTCTTGTCCCTCTCATGATGTATGACAAAAATAGTCTAAATAAATTACAATAACAAACTGGTTTTGTCATGTCACATATTTTTAACTATTCTAAAAAGTTGCACATTACTATTAACTTGTAAGCCACTAGTGATAATACCACAGTTACTATATGCACTGAACTGGACACAATTAGTGTGACGACATAGCCTATGACGATGCTGGTTCCAATTAAACTCTCTGGGCCCATGCTAAAGAGTGATACAATTTTTGTCATTGTTTGTAATAATCAAGTAATAGAGAAATTGAACGGAATTCTTCCATTTTTCAGAATCTAAACAAGGAAGTTACGAAAAAAAAAAGCCTAACAGATAATTTTGCCGCATACTAGGAATTATGTATGTGTAAATAGTGACGAGGTTACATAACCGAAAAGTAAACATGCTTGTTGCTGTCGTTAGAATAAGGTACTTTTACTTGTAGTTCAATGAAGCGCGGTACAAAAAAATAAATTGGGCATCTGACAAATAATTGAATATTTATTTATATACTTTGTAGTTATTTTGAAATAAATCCATTATTATGTTTCGTCATGTTTACTGTGTTACGGATAAGTCGAATAGTTTTTTGCCTTGCCCAGGCAATTTGCGACGAAATCTCGTACATTGGCTTGTGATAGGCCTAATTTACATACCGTAACTTTTCATTAACAAATAAGGTTTTAAGTTACTTCACAATGTGCACTACACATGGGCAGAAGACAGTAATTACAGGTACAGAGCGGCGTTTGAGAAATAGGATAGCAACATTCACAATTTTAGCATTTTTACAGTAGGCCTAGCTTAATATGTTGCTTAACCCTTTACCCAAAGGTTATTTTATAGTTACAACTTAATTTTAAGAAAATATGACAGTAGGCACGGCAATCAAGGTTGGAGAAATTTGGGGTAGCAACACAGAAAATCACCGGGTAGGAAACAAAAAATCTTGGGCAGGGGTACAGAAAATGGTAATGCAAGAGCATTATTAAGGCAGAGGCAGTAAAAATTGTAAGGTAGGGACATGAGGCAGTGGTGCAGAAAACTGTAGAGTATGTGAACAGGAAATTGTATGCCACGACCATCAAAACGTTAAAAAATTAGGTATCTCTGTAATAAATATGTGGTGCGCCTCAGTGAAACAAGTAACCAAGCATAACAGAGGAATTTAATAAAACGCGAACAAAATGTTAACTATGTGTGTATCAAATTCTTACCTGGCATATTCAGTCTCGAGAGTCTGTGTTGAGCTGCTTTTTACCAGGGCTTATACAGTTTGACCTGAAATGCAAACTGCGAATCTTCAATTTTCTGTAGATGTCATTATTACTCATTTGAGTAAATCTGGGCGAGGTTACGAGTTTCTTCCAAACCTCAAAACGACCATGATCGTAAACCAGTGCTTTGAAGACGATTTATCTTGTCAACAGTGCACAACACTTCGTCATTTTTAATATGTACGTGCGTCACAAACGGACGCCATTACAATTTTCAAATCCGGGCCACTGCGCCTGCGCGCAAGAATAACAAAGCACTAGCGCCTGCGGTTGGTCATGAAATTAAACAGACGGTCAACGAAAGCCCTATAGAGATAACACGCCCTGGGATACCTCATCAATATTGACTGTATAAGCTGTATTTTACCATGGAAAAACAATACACATATACTTTGATAGCATCAAGACATACTGTGTCATAAACACACTGTGCCAAATTAATTTGGACAAAAAAACTGCTTTGCGGGATATTGGACATTCAACATTTTTGCTGTCAGCATTGTGGATTACTGACATTTTAGCAGCAACACAGTGTTCTTTAATGTCTTTTTCAGCTGGACTATTGATGTTTTTGTATCTCATGGTGTATCAATGTATGTAATTCACTTATATGAAACAGATATCTTTCTCAAAATGTGTTTTTGGACGTCTGATTTTTTGTGCTAACGACCCCTCAATTAGCTCTATTTAAAGTATAACAAGAGAAATCTTGCTGTATAAACCTTTACAGATTCTATATTGAACCACACTTTCTCTATCGCTTGACAGTAAAATGTATAATTCTAAAGTTCTTAGCTAATATTATTGTGAAACTGGTGGTAAAATGATATTGGTATATGCACCATTACAGAAAAACAGGGAATGAAAATTTCCATGTTCACATGGTTTCAGTCATCTTCACTAGTTCATCTAAAGCAAGTATCCATTTTTTATATATAAGCAGCATTTCATGTTGCACAGTTTTTTTCAATGCTAAACTGTCAACACTATGTGAAAGGAAGAGTATCTTTTGGTACAGTGGTGGTCTGGACACTTAAATATTACAATGAGATGTTTTAAAATGACGGGAGTAAACACATGATAACATTGATTTAGAAAAGATGTTAAAATGCACTGATAATTTTACGTTCTTAGATAAGTGCAAGATGGATCATATATACAAAAACCCTTGAAAATGTATAAATCTGCAATTGCATCTTGAATTCCTTTTTAATTGCAAACATAACTTTTCCAAAAAATGTGTGGACATTATAAAACAATCCTATTAAACAGAGAGAGGTAAGACTAGTTACCGTAATACCCTGCTTTACTGCATGCAACGTGGGGCACAACAAAATTTAAGTTTGCGACAACTTTAAAATAGTAAGATTCTAATGCATGGATTAAAATATAAATTGTAACATGAGTACTAAAACATTGGTGACATTAATCTGAAATAATGTGAAGTGGTACAACTTAAATGGAAGATTTATTATACAGCAAATAGTGCCTTAGCAACCAAACGGTAGGAAGAAACCTTGTACACTATACTAAAATTTTTAACTACGAAGGTGTTCAATAAATAATTAAAAAAGAAGAATTTTAGTAAAATATATATTCCCTAAGGTTAACCAAATTGTTTGTAAATTTAGACATAGTAAAGTTATTCAAAGGAATCTTTAATTTATTCATAAAGTTTTTTTATTCTTGTGGACAATGTTTTATACAAGTATCTGATTTATTTGTACTCTTGTGTGTTTCAGGCAGATTTTATTTGTTGATGTTTTCGGTTACAACTTGATTGGTAATATTAAAATGACGTCATGTGTGTGTGATACAGCGACCAAGTGACTCGTTAAGTCTTAGTGCTTTTTCCTTGGTCGTGACTGTGCTCCTAAGTGATTTATAGTGGAGCACCAGTTGGTAGTGACAAGAACAAGAGCCTTGAGTGAAGCTAGCTGGGAACACAAGTCACCCAACTCTATTGAGGAAGTGAAATTTATGTAATTCTTTTTTCGTTATGTGGATTAAATTATGATTATTAGATCACATCCCGTTAGTTTGCATTGATAGTGAGATATTGAATGCTTTCTCAACTGAAATCCTTTGTTTTGGTACATAAATTAAGCTGTTTGTGTTAATGTGGTAGCCTTCATATGAGGACACATGCACCTAGAACCACGTATGTTACGCGCAAGTTAATGAATTGGTGTGTTTGTTTCCTGTTGGTTTGAATGTAATTTCATTAGATTTGACAATGCAGCAAATTTCAGTTCATTCATGTCTCATAATTTTTTTTTTTTTAAGTAGTAATGAAATTTTGATATTAAGTAGTTTGGAAAACATGTTTTGGACAGTAATAGAGGGCTTCAAAATAGTAGTATCAAGTACATACTGTTTTTTTAATGTGCAATTTTGTCATGTTTGTAAGAAAATGTGTTTGGGACAAGTGAAATGATTCTTAAAATGCTTTCTATGAGGATGTGATGTGCAGTGAGTGCGAGGTAACTGCCTTGACGTGAGACAAACTGTTAGAAAAAATTCCAGATTTGATTGAGACTAAAATACTCATTGAATATTTTATAAATAGTTGATGTTCTGTTCCATGACTGCGGTAGATGTAGGTAACAGCTATTAAAAGTTCCCATTTCTTATCCCACACAGTGGCTGAAAGGTGAAGAAAAAGAGATTTTTGTCAGCGCTTAACATAGATGTTCTTAGCATTGGTGAGGGGTGACATGATGTGACTGTGGAGCAGCGCCAGGACAAATGAGCGGGAGAAACCAGAAATCTCAGAGAAAACCTGCTGCATCGTCCGGCTTAATTCCCACATGTGAAAATCTGGGGAACTACCCTGCCGGGAATCAAACCCGGATTGCCTTGGTGGGAGGCGAGAAAGGTCTGACCCCTCGGCCACTGCGGCCCCAGTTTGAGAGATGAAAACACTATAAAAAAACTTCTGTTACTTTTTAGGCATTGCTGTTGTTCATTCAGGGCTTGTAAAAAAATGTTAGATTTATGGCGTTGAAATGGTGGGGTGGATGACACTAAAGATTAATAGTTTAATAGTAATTGTTCAGTTAGTTAATGGTAAAATTTTGAAATTTGACACATTTGTAGCTTTTTATACTATCTAAATATGTAGACATTTGTGCATAGGCAATCTAATCTCTGGAAGCAGTTGCAGTGGTTTTCCAGTTCGGTGTACCATGAGGAATATACTGAAAGACAAAACAAGTTTAACAATTCGTTCCTTGGAATATTTTTATTTTAATACACACTGATACATATATTAATAACATTATGTTTTGAGAAGAAAACGAAATTCTTATCCTTCCTTAGTATATAAAAATCTCGCATTACTAGTAACTCAATCATTTTATACAAAATTGTACCAAAACCTGAATATTTTTTTATTGGAACGTAACCACCAATCGGCAAAAAAAATTATTTTTAATGTACAAAATTATTATTGACTGTTCAACAACATAATAAATGTTTTAAGTACTAAAATGCTACTTCGAATATTTTGGGTGTAGCAAACTGTTCATAACCGAAAATTACCTTGCAGACATTAGAGAAAAATTTATAAATATGAAAATTGGTTCAAAAAATTTAATATTTAGCATACACAAATGCTGGCACTATCATTAGCGGGAGGCAAGTAAGTACTCTTGCAGTTCGACGTTCGAGGTCTCTAAATGTTAAGAAAACCATCTAATTGGCAAAGTGTTTTTCTAGCATGGTTGTGGTGTGTGTGGCAGTCAGCTATTGTATTTTCTGCTCCCTTTTCCTCAATGCCTGAATAAGTCTTAATTTGAGTAAGCAGAATGTCGACAGAGCTAATACTTGCGTAGGTCTATAGATGCAAAACACCTAGCACAGTATTCAGCTTGTTTTAACAGCTCACTCTCTCTGGCAAGAATTCAGCTAGTTCTGGTATTACTGGTGATAAAAAATAAGCCGTCATTTCAAGTAGGCATTGATGCAGGAAAGGCAATCATAGGCTGCAATTTCTCCAATGTGAAGCTTTCAAGAGAATTATTTTTTTTCCCTTGTTAGCTGTTATTCAAAGGTAGTAACTGAAGGGGAAGATGTTCTGGTACACTTAAGAGTGTGTGGTTGATAAATAAACGCTGAAAACATCAATTGATTTCTACGCTTTTTTCGAAGCCAATATGAATAAAGTACTGAATGACAATCCTAGACTATGTTATTTGCCAGCTTTATGAATTAATATTTATCCAGAATTACTAATTCGTTACGCGTGATCTCTTGCTCCGTAGTTATATGCACGAGGTTCAGGCGTCGTAGATTGTGCCTCAGAAGTTCATAACACTGGAAACTACTTTGTTTAAAACGTTGGCTAAAACTATTGTCTATAATTGCTATTGTTTAATTTTCAAAAATTGTCTTCAAGAAACCTACAGTTATAGATTAATGCTTTTAGCATTGAATTATGTACCACGCCCTCTTAATGAACTTTTCATGTTAAATGCATGGATCATTAACAACTCAAAAAATATTATGCATTATGTATCACCAAAATCACCTGCACTCTTCGAGGATGTATCATTGAGGAAAACAACAAAATCATTGCTTTCGGTTTTAGATTCTTATACATATGAACTGCTCGTGTCATTTACTAGTAGTGGAGCTGTAAACAGTGGCTGTCGTATTCAAACTACGGTTTGGACAAGACCAGCGACCTTTGAAGCAGTATTTGAATCATGAAAGCTATACATTGCACGAAGCTAAGTGCGCAGACTATGATGATACAAGCAGATTTCCTGGCCAACATATGGAATAAATCTGGGCTCATTACTCTCTTGACTCACACTTGCAAGGCTGAGGGACTGGAAGTGAGGCAGGCACGTGCGGACACCTTGGTTGTAAACGATTACTGGAAAAACGAATTCTGGGTTGCAAGTGTCTTAGTAGCGATGGACATTGACATTGTTGCTGTGTGACTGAAATGCCAGAAATGGCAGCAATTTTAATGTTGTCTGTCTAGGGTCCAAGAGTATACTGTTTAAATTAAATAACATTCACGAACAGTTGGAGCCTAGAAAAGAGTCAATTATTGCCCATGCCACAACTGTATTTGACACTACATCGACTGTCTTTAGAAAGGGCAAGAAAAAGCCTCTTCGAAAATCCCGAAATTTGGAAATAGGTTAGTTTTTACAACATTTTGTCAGCTGTCAATTCAGACTTAATTGCTTCCAGAGAGAAATTAGTTTATGAAGCTGTATAGCAGCGAGACATTCTCTCGCTTAGACAGAACTCCGGGGCATGGTATTTGCTTGTACTCGTACCAGCAAGTTGTCAGCATATTTTTTGATCTGGCAAAGCTTCCACCCAAGAACACTGCATATAAACAACATTCACTGAGGGCATAGTCACAAGTTCAAACATTATTGAGAAAATTATGGTTGGACCCTGTCACTATCAAGTCAACATTTTAAGCATCAGATGGATAGTACTGTATATTGTTTCTACACAACGAATTCGTTGTCATTTTAAAATAAAAGTTTTAAAATAAATTTGGTTTTTTATCTTTATATTATATTTGTTGCACAGAAAAATTGAAATGTGGCATTTGTGAACTTAGATATGTAGTCCATTGCTAAGCACACTAAGCATTACATTTTTACCAGTTTCCAGCTGTATAAATTTTTTTAACATTCAAGTGTAAATTGCAAGGTAATTTGGGGCTATGCCTTAGTGCACCAAAAATATCCCATGAATGCATGAATATGTTTACAGTAGTATGTTGTTTAACATGCTGAACAAGAAATGTCTTATCAACTTTTGAAATGTCAATACAGTACTGATTTTTTTTTTTTAAGTTAACATTTTTTTTTTTGTAATTGGAGGTCATTTGCTTGTTACATTAAAAAAGGCATGAATGTGACATTTTTGATCATAGGATTTTTGGTATATTGTTTATCACACTCCTTTCTAGAAACACTCAGCGGTGCGTGGAAGATTGACTTTCTTGCAATTACATTGCTTGTCACAGTTTTCTTCTTCTTCTTCTTCTTCTTCTTCTTCCCATTGGAAATTGCTGCAGTTGCTATTTTATAGGCTCCTAAGTTAACATTTTTTTTTTTTTTTTTTTTTTTTTTTTTTTTTTTTTTTTTTTTTTTTTTTTTTTTTGTAATTGGAGGTCATGTGCTTGTTACATTAAAAAAGGCATGAATGTGACATTTTTGATCATAGGATTTTTGGTATATTGTTTATCACACTCCTTTCTAGAAACACTCAGCGGTGCGTGGAAGATTGACTTTCTTGCAATTACATTGCTTGTCACAGTTTTTTTTTCTTCTTCTTCTTCTTCTTCTTCTTCTTCTTCTTCTTCTTCTTCTTCTTCCCATTGGAAATTGCTGCAGTTGCTATTTTATAGGCTCCTAAGTAACAAAAATGTTTCCTCATTTCAAAAGCGTACCATAACCAAGTTCATTTCCTGTGGGCAATCCTTGAGTATACGTTACACATAGCACTAAAACATCTGATTTACAGTATAAATGAGGACAATTATTTTATAATCATGATACATAGAATGGTGTGTATGCAAAATCATGCGACCAGTGGTGTCGCCAAGATTTGTGCTTTTATTTTGGAGGGGTTTGGGGGGGGGGGGGTTGATATTCACAATTTTATAAAGGAACACTGGTCTCCAGTATTCAAGTTGTAGCACACCAATCCTCCTAGACCATTGCACTAGCTCGACGATAACCCAGCCAAAAAGGCAGCGATGAAAACTGGAACATTTCACTTCATATGTAGTCAAACACTCCAGAATTTACTGGCAGTACTTTTGTAGATTACGTCACATTGTAGACCAAATTTAGAACTTTCATAGAAACTGGCAAATTTAGAGAAGTTGGTCACTAAATAATATACTTCACTATTATCCGAGACTGCTGGTTTATTAGATTTTCAATTTACATCGGCACAAAATACCTACACTGTCTTAACACGGTGGATCCGGTTCAAAGAAAACTACAGGCAGAAACGCAGCGAGACTATATCAATAAATTAGGCGAGGCAAAGTCAAAAAATTTAGCCCATGGTGAATACACACGCTGCAAAGAAGAATGAGTAGCCATCCTGGCCTCAGCACCTAACGGCGTACACATACGGACGGAAACGAATTTGGTAGAGTTCAAAAGATATCGGAAAAGAAATGTTACAGATGAGAGTCCCTGGTGCTACCTGTACATGTTATATTTTCCACTCCCGAACTTCACTTCATAAGCTATTTTTGGGCCGCAGCCCTGCAGACGTCCGCTCTGGATTGCGTCACAACTTATTCTAACACGGCGGAGGCAAAACATTCCAGAACGAAGGGTGAAGGTGCACCACACGCCGTGCTCTCATTGCCTGTAACCTTAGTCATTTGTTCTATTATCTAGAACCCTCTAGGGCACAATCAGAAACTACGCATTAAAACAACAAACGGCGCTTAAACTCCCGCAGAAAAAAAAACACGACAAGGAAAACAAATCTACTGCCTCCTACCAAGGCTACCTAGCCATAACGACAAACATTACACCCTATCTAGAACGTACTAGAAACGAGGAACTGCGTCTGTACTCTTCCTTTCTGGAACCGAGACAACTAAAATAAAAGTTAAATTTTAAATATTATATTATAAAATTAAGATTACATAAAATACAAATTTTCCAGTAAAATAAAATCCCTTGTCTTGCAATGCTACAAAGTGGTGGGACAGGGAATCCTCTCCCGGGAAAATTTCTGTTATCTGTACATTGACTATACCAGTAGTAGTTATATTAAGATTTTTTAATGGTAATAATATTTCTTGTGCTTATATTGGAGGGGGGGGGGTGTTTAATCCTGGGAACCCCCTCCCCTCCTCCTGTTAACGCCTCTGCGTATGTGATTTCCTGCCTCTTTGTGTGTACATGTAGCTACAAACTTTTTAAGTCAACCAATGGTGGTGCACTTTGAACCTCCTTGCCATCCGTAAAGATAACTTGCTTTCCGTTATTCTTTAAATGTTTTATTGCACAATCTGCTAGAAAGCTGAACAATTCAGTTTAGTTTTGGTCTCTCCATAAGAAGTTTTAAAGGTTGGTAGACATTGGCGTCGCATGGGTTCTTACTTAATTGTAACGTTTCTGTCAAGTTGAATTTGAGAGAGAATCTTGGTTGTAAATATCCATTTCAACATTTTGGCATGACACACATTGAAATTGTGGCAAAATATGTAGAGTAAATATTTCAGTTGCGTAATTTTGAAAGTTCGTAGAAGTTGTTGGCCTTGACATCTGAACTGTGACATCTCCATCAAGAATGGTACAAATACAAGTAGATGGCTTTGCCGGGTTATTCAGATATTCTTCTCAACATACAAGCATCACTTTTAGAACCCATACATACACAAACACACACCCATCAGAAAGAACTGGTCATATTCTTGGTCTTATGATGGAAAATCGGTTTATAGTCCAAGTTCCCAGAGCTCCCAGATATACTTTATTTTCTGAAAGACGAAATGTGGAGCCTCGAGTAGTGTTCATATGTACACTGAATGCCAGCATACCTGCTAAGTTGGTTAGACACCGCCTGGCAAGTTAGGGTAAAGAGCAGAAACTCAATGCTATTTTTGAGACCCCTTATTTTCTTTTTATTTTGATCTGTAAGGCCAAAATTCTTGTCAACCTAACGTTGTAACATTATTCCATTTCTAATTTTTGAGTAAAATTGTTATTGTCGCTAAATGCTGTGCACACTAATTTAATTTGTCGCCTTATAACACGTTTCAACGAAATAATTTATGTAGGCTATGAAGTATGGTAAACTACAAATGCAGTAAGAAAGGTAAGTAAAAATAGGACTAAATTAGCTTAAATTCCGGTGGTTGATTTTCGTACATATTCCATAAAATATTATTAGAAAATAATATTCATCATTGCCAGACACTTTCAGATGGTCATTTCTTCTGCCAGACGCTTTAAAGCTGCCAAAAAAATTATTGAACTTAACTTACAACCTGACACTTGATTTTTATATATGTTACTTAGGGGATTAGTTCAAATTTATATTTGTTCAGCCAGACAAATAGTAACGGCCAAACATTACCCCAGACACCAAAAACATTCAGCCATGAGTATGAGCTCGAGGATACTATGCTCGTACTTTAGAGCGAGTGAGATATCTATGCAAAGTGATTTCACCCTCTTAAACTTACTCTTAAAAGTACAGTACTATACAGTGTAATTTAAACTTCATTTGATGTAATTAAGTCTTTAATAATAACTTTAAAATGTATTTAAATATGCAATTTATGATATATAACAGTAACTTTTAAGTTATATTAAAATTTTCCAAGTATGTATAGTTTAAATACTTACCCATTTTGGTTAAATAATTTTCCATCATTCTAATGTAATGAAATTAATGATTAAGATTATATTTTACAATTATCTATTTTAGTCCAAAAGTTTATTTATAATATATATTTAGGAAATTAATATTTTCTAGCAATTAATACAGTCAAATAAAAATTCATTAGCATTACATTTTACAAAAGTTAAAATCATATTTATTGGGATGATTTTCAAAAATGATACATTAAATATCCGTAATAATTTATTTAACAATATTTTAATGTCCCTTAATCATCCTGGTCTTCATCGTTAATGCCATTAGAAACTTCATCATCAAGCAAATCATGATATTCTAATATTCAAGTCATCATCTATATCTTTATCATTATAGTCACTAGCAGCTTCTTCTGTAAAAACAAAAATAAACAATGAAGAATATAACAAATTTAAAATTTTAGCAGCTTCTTCTGTAAAAACAAAAATTAACAAATAAACAATGAAGAATATAACAAATTTAAAATTTTAAGTCAACTTCAAATACCTGTATTCTCCTGAAGTGATTGACTTATAAAACCCGGTAATTGGTCACTATCAAACCAGTGAAACTAGTACTGTTTTTACTTCAAATATAATTTCCTCGAAGAAATTGTTGGAAAAGCTCAGTTTTACATGGTGGTAGATTGCTCTCATCAAAGTTTTTTATATATTTGGGTTTAAATTCTTCGTTCACATCAGAAACTGTAGAGTTATTTATGAACAGCTGAAGCCGAGCAGCATCCACGATAAGTGTTCCAGTAACATTGTAAATGTCACAAATGAAATTTTAAATTTTGTTGAACATGCCTTGTTGTATATATCTTGATTTGTAAATGACTCTGGCTGGCCGAATTCCATAAAAACTTGCTGGTACTCATATTTTTTCTTCAATATATTAAATGGTGTTTGTTTCCCTTTTTTGAAGAAAGCAGGATTATATTCCCATCAAGTGAGAGCGTGAAAACCAGGTAAACTCCTACAGGACAGCGATCCTAAGTACTCGTAAATTTTCATCAAGTCAATATATCAGTGCTTATTTCCAGTGCCCGCTAAAGTCCATACATTTGAATCCTCATTTTTCAATATATGCATGTTACCCATCATTATCATTGCGATGTCAGTATAAGGAATCTAATTACAAATTTTGTCTTAGCGTCGATATTACAAATGTGATAAATAATTTTCGTGTCCGCCTCTATGCTCTGGACGTGATAAATCATCATCTACACTCGATACAACTTTGTTATTATGAACAATGTAAGAAAGACATTCTTTGAAGTTAATAAAAATCCATTTATTCTCTATGAATGGTACAATTTCATCCTAAGCATAGTGTTAAATGAAAAAATCAACAAGAGTCTCAAATATGTTTCCAAATTTTTCAATTACATGAACCAGTGAGTGAACATCTTTAGCAATTGCTTCTGGGATGCTACTTGTCTGGTCGAGCTATCTATTCTGTTCCTTTTCTTCTTCAAATACTGGAAAAACATCTGGAACTTCCAGACCTGCAATCATCCAGCAGCGAAAATTGAAAATGCATTTGTGGTCTTGTGAACAGAGAAATGCCCATCTTAAGTTTGCATATATGCTGGGATGTTGATTAGAAAGAATAGAAATGTGTTAACTGAAATTCACCGGCATAGAACCAGAACTAGCACATTTCACACAAGGCATCGAGGTACATTTGAAATTATGCACGTCAGATAAATCAAGCAAGCATTAGAATTATTTAATTCCATCTCAAGTGTATTAGACCAGTACTTGAATTGAGTCGTTAGAATTGTGTTACTACATCTTGATTCACTGCACAGTTTTCATAGTATGCTTGCCTTTGAAAAATATATAAGACAGCAACTGTGGCATGGTGAGTTCTTCTAGTATGCATGTTGGATGCATATAGAGTACCTTCAGTTGCAACTTCTGCTTTGCCTCAACCCCATAAACTTTTTCTAGTGAATTGCCTCTTTAAAGCTGCCATTTCAATATGATGTCCACCTAACATTTCCACAATTTCCTCCTCGAACATTTCTGGCCACTTCCATTGAATCTGTTTAGCTACGGCAAAGAGAAGCTGGTCAAAGGTGATTACTGGTATTTGTTCCAGACGGGGGAAAGCTACATGCATTGAACGTCAGATCATGGCTGCTGTGTAGGCACTTTCATGGTAAAGTGGTAGCAAAGCAGAGGGACGGATGACATTTTTCTGATCATTTTAACGAATAGCATGAAAGGACAGATATGATACATTGATAAGTTCTTTTGGTATGCCTTCTGTTCTTTGTGTATGTTATTCAAACATTGATATTCTTCCTTCAATGCCATACAAAGTCATCTCTGGTGAGGGGTACATGACAAACTGACATTGTATTTTATTTCGTGAATCTGCTATCAGCAGGGATTACGTCTTTGTAGGAAGACTACAATTGACAAAGTTTCTTCCCTCCACATGAATGTAGAAATTCGTCTTGAATAGCAGTTGTTTGCGGAACTCCTGCACCCAGGGAAAGTAGGCTTCAGGATTATGAAACTCACAGTGCCATAGAAAGAACCTTTTGAAATAGTTATTAAAGTGGTACTAGAGTGAAAGATACTTTCTAGAAACTTCTTTATTTCTTTATTACAAACATAACGAACACTAGTTACTTTATACAGCGCCATCTTTTCACACAAATCTTCGTACACACAAACTTGCAGAGCAATACTACCAACTTTCACAATGCAGAATTACCATATACACATAAGTACAACAAAATTGCTCTATCTAACACTGTCCCCCAATTTTGTAATGCCTAGTCCCTCTATACATCTGATGAATTTGCTGTGGGGTAGAGCTTAGGTCAAACAGTCTGCATATTACTGAGAAGTTTCAACATAGCATAACTTCAAAATTTTCTTCTCCATTACCAAATCTTAACAAAAGGGAACTTTACAGAAATGTGCTTCGATCTCTTTGTTTCAAAGGTGTTGCACATCTTGATACAGGACTGGTTGTCCTCGTACATAACAATACCAATTTCTGGAAGGTGAAGAATCTCACTCAGAGGTTTCGAACATACAAACATTCACTGGCTGCATTTGCAAGGGCAACATATTCAGCCTCAGTGCTAGAAAGGCTCACACAGTTTTGCTTCTTGCACCTCCAAGAGACATTACCAAAAACCTTAAGAAAATAGCCTGACACACTCTTTCGATCATTGGTTTCATTGGCAAAATCAGCATCCACATAGGATTCTATTACATCACTAACATCACATTTACAATAAGGAAGACAGTTATCTTATGTCTTGTTAATGTACCTTAGCACATTCTTTAGATGCCTGAAATGAACCTCATTATAGCAACTTTGAAACTTAACAAAGTAAGTAATGACAAAACATATGTCTGGTCGACTTCCTAGCATAACATACATGAGAGAACCTAGTAATTCTTAAATGGCAATTCTTCCTTACATTCATCTGTTGGATCCAGATTCAACTTAGGTTCCATGGGGGTATTTGAAGTTTAACTATTCTGCGTGTTAAATCTGTGTAAAATTTTGTCAATTAATTTCTTTTGACCTATTTGGATTAGCCCTTTATCTACAGTAATTTCCAAACCCAAAAAATTATATAACCCTGTACTGTTATGCATCTCCCTCATTTAAAATTCTTTCTTTAAGTTCTTTTTAAGGACAACTTATCTTGGACTCACTATCAGAGAGACTCAACAGATCATCTACATATACTACGACATACAAATTATCTTGCATAAAGATACATGGATCTACCACATTTCTTTCAAAACGCAGATGCATTAGAGCATCTTATAACCTGTTATACCAACATTGCGAGGACTCTTTGAGACCATACAATGATTTCAACAACATATATACAAGGTTCTTATCTTGGTCCTCCACCGTCACAGCAACACCCTCTGGTACCTTCATATAAACTGGTTGTTTTAACTCGCCATACAAAAATGCACACTTAACATCTAGTTGGTTGATGCACCATTCTTTCTGGACCGCAGTGGAGAGAAGACTTCTGAGAGATGCAAGGCGAGCAATTGGTGTGTAGACTTCTTCAGCCTTTGGATGTTGGAAGCATCCTCTTGCGACAAGTCTTGCCTTCTTTATTTTCTGACCCTGGATTTCTTTTTCTGTAAAAACCCATTTCGAGTCGATGATGTTATCTTATAATGGTTCTGAAACTAATTTCCAAACATTATTTCTCTCTAGGGTGTCGTTCCTCCTCTATGGCTGCCTGCCATCCAGTTTCCAGTGCTTCTTGAAACGTGTTGGGCAAATCTGACGGTAGGAGACCTGCCAAAAATGCAGCTATCAAACTAGTGTCAAAATCTTGCAGTCTTTCGGGGTCTCACCACTCGATGACTCCTTCTAGGCACATTGACATGGACCACGTTATCTTCTTCAGGGAATCCGATGAAGTCATCCTCAGGTTCTTCTTCAGGGGTTGAGTTACAATCATTGCTTCCTCCAGAACAATCGAGAACGGGCATTTCTGATGTCTGGGGTTCATTCACCACAGTACATGGCCCCTGAACTTCCCTAAACTTAACATTGCAAGCTGTGATGATTTTACCCTTGCCATCGTCTCACAATCTATAACCGCTACTAGTGTAACCCATCATTGTTAACGACCTTGATCGCGGGTCAAGTGTACCCTTGAGGACTTCCTTTGGAATATGAGCATAGGCTATTGACCCGGACACTTGTATCTTGCTTAGATCACTGTGGCCATACCAAATGCCAGCAGAACTTTTCCCTTTCAGCGTCGACATGGGTGTTCAGTTCAATGTGTACGTTGCAGCATAAATGGATTCTCCCCAAAATTTCTTTTCTAACTTAGAATCCAATAAAGTGCATCTGGCAGAATCTTATAAAGTTCTGTTAAAACGTTCACTCACGCCATTTAGCTAGGGATTTCTAGTGATAGTATACTCCACTTGAATGCCCTTCGACTTGCAAAAGTCAACAAACTGCCCAGAGCTATATTCACTTCCATTGTCACAACGAAATCTTGATATTCTGGTCTCAAATCTAGCTGTCACCATTGCCTCGTACTCTCTGAATTTCTCTAGAACTTCTGATATGTGTGAAAGCAAATAAACCATAGAAAAATGAGAAAAATGATCTGTGAATGTCACAATGTACCTTTTAGAATCATAGGTCGGGGGATTGATTGGTCCAATTCATCTGAAGAAACAACCTCAAGAATTCTGGTAGGTTTCTTCTCTGGAGGTAGGCTTTGGAAGCTTTTTCTTGTTTGCTTGCCTTTAACACAAATTTCGCAAAAACTCTTCGGGGGGGAAATAGGATAAATGAGACATTTTTCTGTGCACAAGATCTGCATTATTGGTCAACAAAGCAACATTCTCATCAATTTTGAATTTGATCACATAGAGATTACCAATCAAACTCCCGGATACTATAACTTCAGCATTCTCATTTAAGATCTTTACTTTTGCATTTTCAAATATTACTCTAAAACCATTACCCTCAATTTTCTTAATCGACAGCAAGTTATGATCCAAGTTATCGCATACCAAAACGTCCTTTATGGTGACAGGCTTACCTTTATGAGTAACTAGTTGTAAGGTCCCACTTTTCTGTGCCCTGAGGTGAATACCACTTTTAGCTACTACTATATTTAAATTCACTTCTTGTGTGTCCTTTAGCAGATCTCCATATTTCTTGTTTATCAAATGGTTAGTAGCACGAGAGTCCACTATGAAATGAATAGCTGAACTGTCCGACACGAGACACTGACTGTTTATATTCTGTTCATGTTCATCAGCTGTCACAAAAGTCACATCACCATTATTCTCACGCACCTTATGGTTATTCTTGAAGTTACCGGTATGTTTTGCCCCAGTAAATCTACATTCACTCTTCTTATGCCCTTTACGTCCACAATTGTAGCAATTAAATCTTAATGGCACTTTACCTTATTCTTTGTAACTGTCTCCATTTGTGTCTATATCCTTCCTCGTGTTTCTACCAAATGTTTTCTTTGAGTTAAATGCTACCAACTTTTCTTCACTGTTCAACTTTTCCCCCTTTCATAGTTCTTTCTGGAGTAGGGCATTCTTCACGTGATTTAGGTTTACATCTTTTGAATTCCTATTAAAAACAATGTCAATGGCACGAGACACCGCATCATAGTTTTCCGGCATAGAGGAAAGAAGAAGAGTCACGACCTCAGGATCCGACACATTACCGCCCAAACTTTTAATCTCGTTTATCGTACTTTCAAATGTATTGATAAAGTCTTTTAAGCTTCCTGAATTAAACTTGAGGGTTCTTGGTTTTCTTTGGCTGTGGACTTATCCATAACGGATTCCAGCACATTATCTTCCAGACACTGTGTGATGATATTTCTTGCCTTGACATCATTTAATTTAAAGGCGTCCAAATCCTTACCTTCCGCGGGAGGCTTCTGTGTGAGAACTTCTGTTACACGAGCTTGCTCTAATACCAGCTTGACCCTGTGTTTCCAAAAGGTGTAGCCCGTTCCTTCAAATGGTTTGATGTTACCCTGTAGTAATGGCGTCGCCATTGTGCCGAAAACTTGTTCCACGCTTTAAACTCCGCGTACCAATTCTGACCGATATTTCTTCCGTTTCTTAAGCCATAACTGGGCCCATAACCTATTAAAGTGGTACTAGAGTGAAAGATACTTTCTAAAAACTTCTTGATATTTCTTTATTGCAAACATAACGAA
Source organism: Medauroidea extradentata (assembly GCA_003012365.1). Classification (NCBI taxonomy): domain Eukaryota; kingdom Metazoa; phylum Arthropoda; class Insecta; order Phasmatodea; family Phasmatidae; genus Medauroidea; species Medauroidea extradentata. The sequence goes on along the minus strand of PNEQ01091263.1, from coordinate 7,155 downwards.
CACTGGTTACTTTATACAGCGCCATATTTTCACATACATCTTCGTACACACAAACTTGCAGAGCAATACTACCAACTTTCACAATGCAGAATTACCATATACATATAAGTACAACAAAATTGCTCTATCTAACAATAGTTGTGTTGTTCCATGTTATCAACAGCATCTTGTAAATATCCAGTGTTTCTTTGTGGCAGGGTAGACTGTGTGTTATTAAGAAAATATTACAACTGTGTAAGACTACTGCAGAACGCGATCGTGCGAAATACTGTTACCAAGACTGTAAATATTTTCAACTGCCATGTTTACCCATGTACCATAAGCAGATTTGTTCTCAAAAACAAACTTGAAAATTCAAGGTACGGGTCATACACAGATATATAAAGTTTTTGGATAAATAGGGCCTGGAAAAGTTGGGTTTATCATAGATTAAAGACTGCTGAAGGATTTATTACAATTAAAAATAAATGTGAAGCCTTTTAATATACATAAGAAATAAATGATGTAATGCCGACAAAGGCAACGGCCGCGTGTTGGTGACTGCCTGCCCGCTGGGACATGCGGAGCTTGCAGTATGTTGGAGAGTGGCACTAAGCTAGTGTGCACCATATCCTTTTTCACTAGCCAGGTCCTATGAGTTGGTTCGCAGTGCAGCATGTGGCAGCGGGTAGAACCAAGATAGATAGTAAGTCATTGCTCCACTAGAATGATACAGAGTGCAGTACATGCTGCTGTCGCTGCTTGAGTTTTCGTGTGCCATGTAGCAGCACGCCTGCCAACCTTAAGCTATCACCATCACTATTTCCAACACATCAAACAGTGCTGAGCTCTATTTATACTTTTGGAGCGTAGTTTAATTTTTGAGACATTGCCCACATATTTAATCCATGTAATGTTTAACATTATTTAACTACATTTCTGTACAAAGGGCAGTACAGTCCATATCATATAGGAATTTCATTTTTTGAGAACTCATAAAAAAGTAGGACTATGTAAACAAACGTTTGTTTTCCAGCTGACAATCAACATATATCAACAGTTAAGATATATGATTGCAATAAAATACAAAATATGTTGTCATTTTCTTTTGCTTATTTGTAGATCTCGGACAAGTGGGTTTTTGATACTGGCTGCATATTAATCTTACTGGTGTTAGGTGGCTAATGTTAGTGGAAAATTATTTCGTATTACAGTAATGAATAGCCTAGTCTACCGATTTAAAATTATTTGTTGTATATTTTCCTAGGTCTGCTCAAATTCGTTATAACATTAAAGGGCATTACCAAAAATAAACAAACATGTAAGCCTATCTGTATCTTATATAGTAATTGTTACTTCTGTTTTTTTATTTCTATATGACACCTAAAGATTAAATAGTAGCAGCTTATTTGGTTACAACAAACTGAGTTACAAGAGCATATGACAGTGCAAGCAAAAATCTTTAAACTAAAATAGTTAAATAATACATACAAGCATTAATACTATTATTTTTCTTGTTGCCTCTGGTTGGTTCTGAGCTATCAGATCGTAAAGCAATATATTTTAAGTTTCTAGTAGTAGACTATCTAAAAAACTGTGTCACTTAAGAATTATTTTTTTGGACTGTTCTAAAGACTATAATGTGTATAAATTTTTACAGGAAACTACGTTAAATTTTGATAAACTGCACAGTTTGAGAGCCCGCTGAGTGTGTTTATGTAATATTTCCTTGTGTCATAGGAAAACCCTGGTTATGTCATGGAAACAGTTGTAAAAAGGAATGCCAACACAACTGTCAAAAAGTGGAATACTTAAAGGAGACCGAATATACCTTTTGTGGTAGGGCCTACCTTCATTCTGTCCTTTTCTTTTGGTAAAATTAATATGTAGGTGTAAATTTTTGCAGTTGACAGGTACAAAATTTCACGTGGTCTTTAAATTGAATGGTACAACTTAGTTGCTAAAAAAACCATAAACATGGACTTTCTCGTGCAAAAAGAATTTATTGGGTCGGAGCCTTAAAAAAGCATGTTTTTATGTTTAGGCCTACGAAAAGAATCATGTTTACTCACAAATTCTGTTAAAATAAATTATAGGGTTTTTTTTTATTATTTTATTTTTTCAGTATTTTTCTCTGTATGAATTACCAACTTCTTACGTAGCAACTGTTTTTTGTAGACGTGCCAAACCAAGCTGTCAAGCGGTCGTCACCAAGGCTGAACTTTTTTCCAGTTCCTGTCTTTTGAAACGCATGTTAATGTCCGTTGCGTTTGCAATTAGCAGCTGGGTTTTTAATTGCATCACAATGTATTAATTATACGCACAGAATATTAAAATAACACCTTTTAAGAATCACAAACACATAAAAATTCTTACTTCACGCTCGTAACGTGGCCGTACTTCGTTCTGGTTGCCGGTACAGGTTGACTGATAATGGTGCAATTGTTTGTAAACTAGTTATAGAAATGATGATATCTGAATAGAATTGTTAACTAACTAATGCTGGATATGGAGCCATGTTGTTATATTACGGTTCCTCCAAAATGCTTACTTATTTTTCGTGTATAATACACTCTATTTTCAATGTTGGCTATGGAAGTTAACCTATTAGTTGATCAGGGCTGCCACTACTGTTTCATCAGTCTATACAATCACATCCGGTTGTTTTGAATGGTATGTTATTCTGGCACGTGGTACAAATGTTAGAAGCATAGACTGTCAAAGTACAGACTTCTTATATGGAATGGGCTGTATAGTTGTATTGTGAAAAAAAGTGTCTTGAGAGTATGTTGAAATTGCGAGATGTGAGGTCCTACATGGGAGCGGAGTGGTACATGGGTAAATATGGTAATGCTTTCTTACGAGTGTGAGCATGCAATGAGCACTAAATAAATTAGGAACTAAAGAATCACGTGATGGACTGTGTCATACTGTACTATGAGAGGAAGGGGTTTTCTTGCTCTCCGTGTCTTAATGCTGTTGGATTAACAAGGAGTTGAGCTGTTGTAAGTGCAGCAGTTGGATTATATTCAACCAGATTGTTATTAACGCATTGGCTGTCAAGTATCATATTACTCAGTGCAAGTTACAAAAGAACAGCACTGTCTTGTTTAGATGTACTGAAAAACCCGGTAAAAGGTTTTCTTCTCCAAACATTATCCTTCTGACAATTTATGGAGCATGTGTAAGCAAGACTGCAGCATTACGGTAGAACCCTGTTATAATGTTCCTGAAGGGACTCAAAAAATGTTTACATTATAAATGGGAAAACTTTATAAGTGGGTAATGTCCTATTATATAGCAGCTTTAGGAACCAAATAAAGGCAGCATTATAGCCAGGAAAACATTATAAGTGGGAACACTATAACAGGGTTCTACTGTATCACAATTACATGCACAAACTTTCATAATAGAAGACCTTAAGTTTTCATTAAATGCTAGTAGTACATCTAAATGTTTAATATGTGCCCTCATGTCAGGGAAATATGTTGGAAGTAATTTTAATTTTGGCCCTAATCTGATTTGAGTCTTGAGTACAGGTCAGCAAGCTGGAATACAGGACAGATATCATCCTCGCATGCCTCAGTAATGTGCATAACTAATTTAGCTAAGACAAATGCATGCAAAGATTCCTTACGGTTGTGTGGTTTGTTTTCACCACTCTTACGCTTTCTTGCTTTGTTGTACAACTGTGCGTGGTACAGGGTATTCTCACGAGCAAGGTAAAATTGGTACAGGGTATACTCACGAGCAAGGTACGGCCATTTCCTGGTACCGGGTCGCCAACAGAAGGAAAGCAGAAGGTATCTGTACTGGGCTGAATAAACGAGAGGGTATATGGCGTATACCCCCGACTACAGCACTGGCAATACAACTAGTTTTGTATTCAACCTGAAGTCCTAACAAGAACATTTAGTTCAAACGTAGTAGCAACATGAAAACATTTGTGGTCAACTATCTCGAGCTTGAAGAAACATGTTGCCTCCTTAGCAATCCCTGATGGAATCTATACCACACACGTTGTCTTGCAGGAGGTGCATCTGTCTTCTGGCAAATATTTGTTTTACATTGTGTTGTTGCATTTCAGTTTGCATGACTGATGATATTGTGCACCATTAGCAGTAATTGCAGCCTTAATTCCAGAACATTGATAAAGTTGTTTTAGGGAGAGTGTTCTTGGTAACACATTGAGTTCAACATTCAGTGAAGATTCTTGCTTCCCAATTTCTTTTTTCTTGATTCATGTAGGGCAAGTAAGCTGTTAATGTTTTTTGTCCTTTTGGCAAATGACACAATTTCTGATTGGCTTCACATACATGTTGCGGCATTGGCGATCCTCAATTCTGAAAGTCAACAAGCTTGAAGTATTTCGTCTTAGATGTAGTATTATTCATTCATGGATGATCCTATGAAACTAAAAAATAAATCATTCTAGAAGTAACGAACACGTGCACTTTCTGAGAGTCCCATTAAAATTCTTTATAATACTAAATTAAAAGTGCAAGTTAATTATATTTAAGAAATCCAATCTTGAAAGATAAGGAAAAAAAGTTTAATATTAATGTAACCAACCGAAAATGTTAATGGAATTATTAATTTATTTACTTACATATTAAATCCTTTGCAAGATTTAATTTCCATATCATCAAATCAGTCCCATATTGTGAGGGAAAGTGTGAGGTGTTAATTTGTCATAAATTATACCTGAACAGAATGCTAGAATATACATAAAAAAAAAAAACTGTTAAAACTTTAGAATATGTACCCCAAAAACTCTTCAATTCTCAAATACTAAATTTTTATTGACATCCATGTTGGAAAATGGCTGCCATAGCTTTCATGGGCTTGTAATGTCTATTCCAATATCTGTGTCTTCTAACAACACTTCAGTGACAAATTACATGTTTTTATCATAAAGCGCACAATAATTTTATGTATCCGCGCCACTAAAAGAAAACCCTGTGATACCACCATTGCAAATTGTCCATTACGATCAAACACTCCAGCCACGTGGTTCCACAACCCAAGATAGTGTTGTTAGGTTCTATAAAACAGTTTCCATAACAATTTCTTCCTGCCAAAAATTTGAGATATGAGGCCAATTTGGTCACTCGATACCTTAATGAACTCTTGCGCCGCCAGAAATTGTAATATAATAGATTTAAAGGTTATAAAAGTCTGAAACAGAAAAAAGAATGTTCCAACCACGGGTGTTGCTGTGCTGATTACATTGACTACATTTTACGTGTATTGTTGCCACAATGTGCGTACGCCAAAATTAAACTGCCGGGGCCACACAGTATACTAAACTTTTCCCATAGGTCACAGTGTCACTGAACTCCGCCCAGTTAAAGCATCGTAAGACCCAGCGCTGGTTATTCTAACAAAAAAAAAACTTTCTCAACTGTGGAATTGGAAACTATGATTTACAGTTAAGCTGGATTCACAACCACCACTTAGCGTACGCGCATGTAAAAGTAGAAACGCTGAGTATGCATACTAGCATTCACATCCTCGTGTAGCGTGCGTACATACGTAAGAGAGTCTATCAACTTTCTACTTCGTACGTACGCTAATGGTGGTTGTGAATGCAGCATGTGTACAGGTAAGACGCAGTTAAATATTAATTTATATTGAGAAAACATTTATCTTGTGGTCATAAATTATTTAATTTGCTTACAAAAATTAAAATAAATTGCGATCATCTGTTACCAACATTTTTAATTAAATAAACATTTTCCACATTTGTCTAGATAAAATTTTGTTGTGAATCCAATCTCTAATACTTAACGTACGTGCGTGCGTGTGATCGTGCGTACGTTAAGTGTGGTTGTGAATCCGGCTTTACACCCGGTACTTCTAGAAAAAAAACTACCTCTAACAAAATGTGTAAACAAATGCCATAAACCAAAATCTTACCTAATACTTGTGTTCTAAGTTATTTAAATAACTGTGAAAAACAATTTTATAAATTATTAATTTTACTACTGTCATAACTAATCAAAATTAACAAATAACTACAATATTATAATAAGATTACCGTACCGACTTCCCTCTTATTTTGGGACTAATGACAAACTTTGGTCAAAAACTAAAACCTGGTTGTTGTGCTGCAATTTGTGTAGATTACAGCAATCTATCTCTAACACTCAATAAAAAAAGCATACAAACACTGTTTTCAAGCATGAAAAAGTTTTTATCGTCAAATTCCGATACAAATTGTTGTTATTGGTGGCATTAGAATATTCCTAAAATAAATACTTGTTAAATGTATTCATATCTGCCAAGTACTGTAGAGCCTTGAATATCTGTGACTCAAATCATCTGATTTGTGGATTATCCACGATTTGTAGTAATTCAGCCAATTTTTGATTTATGACAAATGCTTTCAAGAATTGTAAGTTACTTTGCTAACACTATGTTAACAATATTGGTAGAGTGCTCTGCATAGATAAAATTGTATAGAGAACCATGTATGTGCTTTAAGTATGCATAATAAAAAGAATTACGTTGGGGTTAAGTGAAGTGATTATACTAACGTGCGTGGGTCCACGTTTATGCGAGTCTGCCAGGCCGCACACTAGCACGTTGACTCACCTGGCGAGCATTGACACCTAGGCTGCTAGTTAGCTGTTTTTACATGTACGAGATGGTTACTAATGTTTTCCAGTTCGTGTATTCCAAAGTTCTTACTTTCCAATGCTTAATACTTTACAATGGTTTATCAAATAATGTTGGTAGTATTAGATAATTGTGTCAACAAAAGAACTGGGAAGAAATATCAGTATCACAAAATAAACATGCTTAATTATACTTAATAAACAAGATATGTTTTGCCTGCAAGTATATTTAGTAGGGTGGGCTGAAAAAGATAAACTTTTTTTTTCGAACTGCTATAGTGCGGAAAAGTTGCCTTTAATAATGATAAGAAAAACTATGTAAAGAAACTTAAGATCTGTTGATATCTTCCGGTCGCACATGGTACCGAAAGTTTACACAAATAGACAAAATTTAACATTTATTATATATTTAAAAAATAATAATTACACTTCTTTGATTGACATCCTATAGTTTGCAATGTTTAATTTACAGTTGAATAAAGTGAAAAAAAAATTATCATCACTAATATTTTAATATCTATCGGTCGCGCATTCTGTTTGTAAAATGGTAGTTTAC
>PNEQ01091262.1:0-28278 GCA_003012365.1 Medauroidea extradentata | reverse complement strand
TCTTGATTCTTAACATTGATTACAGCCTGTTTGGCTTTGAGAAATTTAGGGAGATTTACGTAAGAACTACCCTTAAAAGGAACATATTTGTTTATTCGAACCTCAAGTTTAAAGATTCTGTTGAGCATCCACTGAGATCCCTTTGCCTGAAATGCCCCCATCTCAGATATAATTTTCGATTTGCTGTTGGTATAATATTTTTCCAAATCAGTTGATTTAAGAATAACTTCATTCTTAGTTTTAAAGCTGCTTTCAACGTATTCAATATTCTCAGCAGTTCCTCTTTTATACTGAGTAAATAGCTTTAAGTTCACTTTTAAGTTCATTTGTTTGACTTCTTTCTTAATTAAGTCTAGCACAGTCTGTTTTATATCATTAAGAAAATGATTAGGATCCTTGTAAGCATTTGTATTGTTAATAGCATATGTTTTCAGTCGACTTTTAAAAGCTACTTCAGTCTCTTTAATTGTGACTCGGAGTGTGTACTTGTGGACTTTGCTCCTCAGATGACTCCTTATGAGCGATGGTTTGTAATAGTGACCGCAGGATTCACATTGTACTTGTTTCTCTCGTGGGAACTTCGGTTTTGGAATTATATGTTGTGGTACTTTAAAAATTTCCCAAGCATTTGCAGGTTGATGTGATTTTTTATTTATTGGTGTAAGACCTTTGTGCTGTCTACTCCTGAGATGGCTCCTAATAAGTGATGGTTTGTAATAGTGAGTACAAGTCTCACACTTGACAAATGTCTCTTTTTGTTGCTTCTTCTTTCCTTTAACAAATATATCACCCTTAAAGTTATATTCTTTCCAAATCTTAACCATTTCATTGTCCTTGTTCATTGCCTTGGTCGTCTTGGTATAATTAGACATAGTTTGATAATTACTTGCGTTCATATCTCTTTATTAATTGCAATATTTAATTAATATTTTAATTTTTTAATTAATTAAAAAAATTTTTAACTAATGAAAAATTCTGCAGGTATTATTTTTTATTGTTGATTTGAACCACATTGCAACCACCGGGGTGATGGAGGAGGAAATTATAGGCTACTTGTATTGTGGTGGTGGACCATTAAACTATAACTCGATTATTGGTGAGGGTAGTCATTAATTCAAATGTTAAAGAAAAAAAATTAATGGTGAATGTGAGCCATAAACAACTTTTTGCTAGTTGTGAACTCATTTTATATATTTTTGAAAACAATTTAGGTTAAAGTTTTGTGGTAGGGATGGACCATTACATAGAATTTTAGTTAATGGTTAATGGTGACCACTAATTGAAGGTGTTAGTTAATGGTGGGGGTGGACCATTAACTGAATGGAATAGGGGTCGTATTTGAGTTAATGGTGGGGGTGAACCATTAATTGAAAAAATAATTTAATGGTTGGAGTGGACCATAAATTGAAAAAAAAGTTAATGGTGATGAGTTAATGGTGGGGGTGAGCCATTAACTAGGTTGTTAGTTTATGGTGACTGCGGACCATTAACAGAAAGGGTGGATGAGAATAAATTAATGGTGAGGGTGGACCACTAAGTAAGAAGGGTAAATGGGGAGATATCAATGGTGGGGGTGAACCATTAACTTATAAATAATTTAATGGTGGGGGTGGACCATTAACTGAAAAATAAGTTAATGGTGGGGGAGGACCATAACTCAGGGGTGCGCGCTAATCGGCATTTACTATCTACTGACTGTAAATTCACGCAGTGTTAGTACAAGAGGGTATGTTACAGTGTTCACGCACATGTTCCTCCAAGGCCGGTGTACGTAACCTGGCGCACCCGCCATTCGTGGTTACATATCCCCACAACGAGCCTGTCTCATAGAAGAGACGAAACACTGTTCCGAAAAGTCCATGCTGCGGTTACTGTCGGCGAGGATACTTTTCCCGGTACAGTTGTGCTGCCTTCAACCTTATTCCATTTGCCTGTCTGTATGCACAGACCATGTCGGCCTGTTCCTGATAGGTATACCGGGCCATCGTCTCTCAGCGCTGCACGACGTAAAAAAGGGTGAGTCGACAACAGTAGTGAAGCGAACGCCCCATTGTAAAGAAGTGTGAGCGCGCCACACTCGTAGACAACATTACTGCCCTCGTGACGGTGGAGCTAAACACTAATAGAGACAGAACATTGTCACTGGCATGGTGTTCTCACTACTGTTTTAATCATTGAAACATTCACTGTCACAGATGTACCTACCTTGAAACGCGTTTTCAGCCATATGTGACTATATGAATTTTGTTGACCATTATCCTCTCAGGGATTGTCTCCTACAGTTTGTCCCCATTGAGCAGAATCATTCATCCTGTATATACATACCTGTACATGTGTATATATGTGTGTATGTGTGTAATTTAACATATACACACAGTCTTAACATAATTCCTTAATTTTTCTCATATATATACAGGACGATTTTGTAAGCGACAATCATCTTTGACAAAATAGGTACCCGAAAACGAAAATATATTTCGTTGTATCGTACACACTAAATAAATAGCAAGCTTTTTTTTTGTACGCGATACATCGCGTGAGTCCCCAAACCATGTTCCTCAAACTTGTTTACTTATTTAACTATAAATACGCCTAATGACGCTGCGCAACATTAGCAGGAAAATTGCGCAACTCTAGGTAATTTTCACTTGTTCATCAGTGATATTTCTGTGCCATGTGCACGACTTTTTCTATAGTAAGGGTAGGAAAATTTCACGAATTCAATGACGTATATGTCAGAATCAAATATCTTATGCATACTCAAGCATCGACCATTTATCCACCAGCTGCTAATCAGTGGAACAGCAGACAATGAACGAATAGACAGGGCTTGAGTACGCATAGAACAATGGATTCTCGCATGCAGGTCATTGAATTCGCGAAATTTTCCTGTCCCTAGCTATAGTGTACCGTGATGTTTCACAAGTAAAAGAAAGCATGCCTCCCGCACGAGGTTAAGGAATATTTCCGTACACTTGTGCGGTAAGATTTAAGTTTTTTTTTTTTTATTTTTAATTTGGCGTGTGTTTTCTGTATGGGATATGTTAAACTCATTCCAAATGTATATGTATATACGACAAGAAAAAACTTCATATGACGTAGGAAGAGTGCTTTCTAGACATCATACACATAAGAAGTACTATTTCTGAGCTCTTCGACAATTCAATAAAATTACTTTACACTTCGCTACATTACTTAAATATCTGCAAAACCTTTATAGCGATATGCACTGGACTTTGCTTCGAACTTAATCTAGCGAAATTATATAAAAATAATAATAATAACGTTCGTCACATTCTGCTTTGCACGTGGCAATGACGTTTTACTTCACAAACATGCAGAAAGATGTGAAAAAAATACAATTGACGCTGCACGCTGGTGTTTATTTTTGTCGGATGTAGCTGAACTGAAACATCGGCATGAGAGACTAGACAAATCATTATTATCTCTAGCGCAGTCAGCTAGCTAAGGAAATACATGCAATTTATTGCTACTGCTAATTCGTCTATTGGATTAGCGCCAGTCCCCAGGGTAGTAGCTTCGTGAAATGTTGAAGTGATTTATTGAATTTAGTTAAACAGGATTTGGAGACTTCGATATGTGAAAACAATGGAATTTTTAAGTTCAAAAAACCGGTGTTAAATAAACATGCTAAACCAAACCTCAGGCCGCGCCGTTTAATGCTAATATTGGATACTATTTTTGTATTATTTAACAACACATCGGCAAATTAGTTGTTTTTTAATTTTCTGGCTACACAAAACCTATTCCATAGTGATACTGAATTCATCGTTCACTGCCAGCGGGCATTTCGCCGTCCACTTATACTATATCATATCTGATATCTTCTAATCAAAGTGGTGTTACTGTTCTTCACTATCATCGTATATCCTCGTATAGCAAGAAGTGGGTATGTCAGAGGAGAGCAAGTCCCGTCGTATTAGACGAGCGGAAAAAACTTTTAGGTGTTCTCTGAGACTTCGTTTCCCAATGGTTTGTATGCTCGTTCCTAACTATTATAGGCTATAGCTGATAAAGTGAGAGAATGAATATTTTTATATCTCATTGGTTTTCTTGACGAAGTGTTATTAACAGGATCCGATAGTTTCCGCGTAAATATATATGTACGACTTGTTTCTATGCCTTAAGCTGGATTCACAACCACAACTTAGCGTACGCGCGTACGTACGTTTGAAAGTAGAAACACCGAGTGTGCATGTTAGCATTCATATCCTCGCGTAGCGTGCGTACGTACGTAATAGAGCTGATCAACTTCCTACTTCGTACGTACGATACGTGGTGGTTGTGAATGGAGCATATGAAAACGTAAAACTCAAATAAATATTACTTTACATTCAGAAATCATTTTTATCGTGGTCATAAATTATTAAATCCGCTCCGGAAATAAAAATTAATTACGATCATTTATTACCAACATTTTGTTCCGCGCATGTTAAGATTAAATGTTATTGTGAATCCAATTTGTAATACTCAACGTACGCGCGTGGTTCGTATGTACGTTAAATGTGGTTGTGAATCCGGCTTTACGCGCACACCACCAGCTATTCTTTGTGGTCAGTGATTGGATATTTTTTTAACTCTAGGTGTCTTGGGGCTCTACCCACTTAAAACAGACGTCTTTACACAAAGAAGTTAATATATTTAACTTAAAAGAGTTATTGGCCTATTTCTTTAAATTATTTCGTTTTTCGTTTTTACTGAATTAATGATTTCGATTAATTCTGTATATTATATTGAATTAATCTGAGTAAAGTTAATTGACATATTACGCTGCAAATAACCACGAGCAGAGCTGCAGACATGCACACAAGGCAATAAAACAAAGTTGTGCAAAAATATTTTCACGATAACTGCCGGACACTAATGATTAAATACGTTGCAGCAATCATTGTTTATTGTTTTAGAGAGAGGTTTGTAGTCTAATGATGAATACCTTCTAATACAGTCTACCGAAACTAAAACAACAGGGATGACCAACCCTTGTATTTATACTACGGGCGCATCGGACTTGGTTTATAAATGCTGAACAAACAATGTATCTTGTAGCCTGTGAAGGAGACATACAGTACAATGATTGCCGACGCGTTGTGCGACACACATTTCTACGTATCCGGGATAATGTAATCTTAGGCGCTCAACTCTTTGTAAGTGTTTACAAGGACACTGCGAAGAAAAAAGTAGCCCTTCAGTTTCATAACACTGGATCGTAACTTGTGACTAATCCTATATATTTCTGAAGCCCATTAAGAGACAAAAAAAATTAAAAATCGCTATTCTTGTAATAAAGTATTCGAAACAAATGAATATTCTAGTATGGCTGCTTAAGTGATCGTACCTATTTTGCAAACACCCTTGTAACACTTACACGGTTCATAAGCTTATTTTTGTCTCTTGCTAACCGACTATTATTTAATCTTCACTATGGTTAATGATTAATCAAGTTTGGCACGAAGAAGCATTCGTTACTATCACACACACAAATTAAGGCCACGGATCCCTAATTATGCTACTTTAATAAACTGTACTTTTTAAATCCTGAAATGGAGCAGATGTAACAAAACCGTTACATAGAAACGTTGGGAATTGTTTGTAATATCTAACCTATTTTTTTTTCAAAACACAAATACATGCGTTTTTATATTTTTGGCTAATTATTGACTTTAAGAAAATTTATTTAAGTCGATAATTAATCAACATTATAGAATCTTATGTTCTGAAAAAATTAGGTTACATTGTATAATCTATTTTCAACATTTCTATGTAACGGTGATTAGATATCTGCTCCTTTAAAGGATTTAAAAAATTAAGCTCCCAAAAACAGCTTACATAGGAACCCGTGGTCTTAGTCTAAGAGACTGTTGGCAGTACAAGCCGGCAACACTGCACTGGAAACCGTTCTACAAGTGCGGCCGCGGGGGTAGAGGGTTACCAGCAGTCCAGATTATTTCGGAACACCGCCCCGGGAACAGGGTCAGTCGGGGCTTACACGAGCCCTGCAGACCACTAACACAGTTGGCTGCACCGCGCGTGTTTTGTTTCGCGCTGAACCGAGCGTTTATAAGAGGCCTGCTTACTTTCTCCTCTCTGCCAGCTATGTATCACTAAGCGACGTGAGAAAATAAACACAATAAACACTACCGTAAACCCAGCTACTAGTGTCCAAGCGCCAATATTGCTGATTACGCTATGATACAAGTCACAAAGAAATGAACTATTTTCAGTGTGATCATATAATACAATTTAATGTTGAAATAATATGCGACGAAATACTACTTTTACACACACATTATATATATGACAAACCCCCAATGAACTAAAGATTATATATATATACACACACAGACTCAACTCTCATCTTTCAAGTTAATGATGCTCATTGAGAGTTGAGAGTTGCTTACCTACAGCCACTTGTGTATTCAAGACCTCGAAACACAAATGCACATAAGGTCGACTTCTGCTTATCTCATAACCTCTTAATGCAAGGCGTTTGTTAGCGAGTAGTCCGTTGGTGATTCGCGTTATTGTGACTTCTGATAATAATTATTACGTATTTATTGAAAACAAATAAAGCGTATGAAAATCTCAGATTATTACTTTATTTTGTTCTCTTGATGTAATTTGACACACTTCATAATCAAATTTATGTTTATTTTGGCATGCTGCTCATCAAAATATTTTGCATTTCATATTAAATTAAATTCTTAAAATGTGATTTATGATTGAAATCCTTTTTGCAGAAAATGTTTACGTTTAAAAATATTTTATAGATGGAAGTTAAGTTCTGCGAGAAAAGATGCGACGATTAACTAGTCAAACGCAGTTGCGCGGTTTTTTTTATTATGATATAAGGACAAATGTAAATGTATAATTTCTTTCAAAGTTTCTTGCAATGGCAATTCATGACTAAACAAACAGTTTTGGACATACGCCATCTCAGCAATATGTCTACCGAGGACACCAAAAATGAGACAAGAATCGAAGAAACGATCCGAGTTTGGCTATTGTTAACAAATACACAAACAAAAGAAAAACGTGCAAGATTCCATAAGGAATTAAGTCAAATCACGGAAATAAAAAACAGGATTGACAAAAATAACATAACAGATAAAACAAATAATAATTCAGGACACTATAGAAAATTACTTAGACGGAGACGAGGTTTACGCACAGAAAAATGTTAAAAACGACGTCACTGGTACAAAACTAGATACCACAGATTAGCACTTGTTTTACGAAATTGTCATGATGTTGTTCTTTCTATGCTGGGAGTTAAAAAAGTTTAATCTTTTCTAAGTGAAATATGGTGGGTCATGTAAGACATTAACATATTTTTTTTAATACTCAGAAAAGCATAACTTACACGGGCATGCACAAAATTCTGTGACAATAAATAACTTTTTACATGGTCGTGTTTGTTTTAAAACTTAGTATTTGCACGTTCACTGACATTATGCCATTACATTTATACACATGCCAACAACCAGACTCCTGAAAGGGAAAGGAGGGAACTCGCAAGATTATCTGTGTGAAACGTTTTCAAACTCTATTTCAAGAGAGGTCTCGAACATGATTAAATCTCGCGTCGCGTTAATACTGCCTTAGCAGACCATTCGTTGTCCAAGGCTTCATAATCACAATGCAAGGTACAATCCGGTAGGAGGGAGCAGTACTGCATGAACAAGGTGCGAAGCTTACAATAAAGCACGTTTTTGCTCCGCATTCGAAACAAGAGACGGCTGTTGCAGTATCCAATTCACGTTAGTCGCATCACGTCCCCTGAAAGTAACACTACCGACTTGGTACATACTCATATCTTATCTCAGGTGAACTTCACCTTGACATCATACGTGTCTCACACTTGAGGCAATTACGTCAACGTTAATGACAATGTCTCTTATCTCATTAACGATGTAGACCACTCCAGTCTCACAAATTACCTAGTTTTGTGTAACTCTGTAACTAACTGCATGCAGTCGAGTGTTATGCAATACCTGAAGTGCTCACGTACACTTTTGGAGCTTAAACTTGAAAAAAAATGTCCTCATAAAACTGTCTGTATTTTTACGTACACGTACAGTGGAACATTTGCACTAATGCAGGAAAAAGTCAGACTAGTTACGAGTACAAACGTCATAATTCAAAGTGTTATTTTTAAATAGTGACCAATGAATGCAAGTACTGTTACTAACCGTTTTATAACAAATTCGAAACATAGAAGTTCGTAGTATTTATTATGATGGTGGTTTCAAAAAATGGCGAGAATTTTACCATGCTCTGAATGAAGCAGCAAGAATTTCTGAATAGTTTCATCAATCGAAAACTCTTAGTAAAAGAACAGACTCCTAACGATAAAATATTCAGCAGTATAAATTTCAATTTTACTTGTGATAATGATCGTCAATTTGTAATAGTTAGAATTTTTTAAATCATGTTTCTTAGTTATGGCCCTTGCAATAACGTTGCTGCAACCAAATTTTTACCAAAGTTATGTATCTTTGGCCGTTTATTTTCCAGTCAAATCTATTCTTTCGAGACAACATTAACAATCTTATAAGTTTACAAAGTGGTAAATCAATGTAAACTAACAGGCATGTTGAAGAGTAATTTGTAACACAAACACTAATTATGTTTCCGCAAACAAATATTATGCGAATCTGACGCTAAATGGGAACGCTAATGTCTTTGTGCATTAAATAATATCGTTTCAAAAATACCTCGTGTAGAGTTTACATTAAAAAGTTTATTACAATACTACATCAAGAACAACTGTTACTGACCAAAACGAATGTGTCACCATAAATAATACAGTAAATGTTTTTCGTGTGAACCCGCCTTTAGATAACGGCATTAAACGCGATGCATGATATTTCCTGATATAAAGGCAAAAATACTCTCAAATGCTATCTTAATGCAGAATCATCTGGCTTCATCCAGCACGAACATTTATCTGGTGCATTTGCGTCACGAGACCGATAAATGGCGTGCAAATATAAAACTTCCACTTAGAACTCGCGAACCTTGAGATATAATTTTTAGTGTACGTTGAATATTTCTGAGGACTTTTTAACATATGAGTAAGTTTAAAATATAAGTACGCCATATAATATTAAACAACAAACAGGATAGAAGTGAGTAATTTGTAACTACAGATTATTTAAATGTGACGACGTGATGCGGCTTCTCGGTGAGATAGTTTCACTTAATTAAAATTTACGACGCAAACAAATGGAATACACCCTCTTACAACTTGCAACGGTGGCAAAGACCCTTGTATCGGAACTACTATATGTGGTCATTGCCCTTTTACGACATAAATTCAAACGTATACGGACGGTACAGTTTCCGGAAATATCGAACGCAAAGTACTGAAAATTCTAGTTGTGAAGGTTCTTGTTGTCCGTTAATTCTTCCATTCGTTAAGCATATCATTGTTAAGCTTATCGCGTGTAAGTTTTTATGTTTGTTTATCTTGGTTCAAAAAATTAGACCAGAAATTTTAGGTTTTTACATGGAAAAAAGTAATGTAAATCTGAAAATTTGGTCAATAATACTACAGACTTTACTGGACAACGTGCTGAAATTCCTTTATTTTCCCATGTCGGGGTAATCATTTTTTTCGGGCAAGAATGTCATACGTCACCTTATATGGCACAAGGACACAAATGCACCTGCAGAAACTATTTGCTTGAGCTCACATCCACCGGGATCGATTCAAAGTAATCAGTGGACTACACCAAAATCATATAAATTGAGATGACTGGATTCAGTTTCTTGGACGTACTCCATTGCAAATTGAATGACTGTCAAAGAAAACTAAAGAAAACCATAAAATAAGCAGAGTATGCTTTAGTCAGCAAGATACATACACAACATGAAATTCCAAAATGGAATCGGGTCAAATAAAAACAGGGAACAAACAGATAATAAATGAAAATAATAACAAATAAAATAAAAAACCAAGTAACATGCAACACAACGATGAGACGAAACAAAAAACCCAGTAGATATCAGACACAAACAAAAAAATAACAAAAATACACAACAAATAGACGAGACAAAACGCAACAGATAACAGACATAATATACAGAAAAGGCAAACGACACAATGAAGAGACGAAACAAAACACAGTAGTTTTCCAGACAGACAGTAGAAGAGATACAGCGATAAAATGTACTTAACGCCAAAAATTTATTCGATGTAACTTTGACAATTATCTTAAAAATCACAGAATTTCTGAAAGAAAAAAAAACACCAGTAGGTAAAAATGTGACAATTAGCAAAAAACGTTAATCAAACTTCTTTCCTTAAGATTTGAGCTTTTCAACGGTGTATCGCGCACTACTCTGTGACAAACGGTTAAGGAGATACGATTGCTCAAGTACAACCCTACACCAACAGATAAGGGCGCGATGGGAGGTGGAGTGACATAGTCTCATTTTGGTGATTCTAACAGATGTTTGACAAGATATTTAACCAGCATTACTACACTGTGTAGTCGTTTGTAACATTTTGTTTCATTATTTACTGCAGTAACACTATTAACTTTATGTCCTTGCTTCTCAAATACGTGAACGATGTACTATTTCGTACAGATACCTTGAATGTTGGTTTATCTTTGTAATATCACGCACGTAACAAATTAATTATTGGCACCATTATAAATCTTGAGTAACAAGGAACAATATTATACAAAAATAGATTTGGTTCGCATAACTCTGCGAACTACACACGATCTGGGTTGTCACTGATGTCTTCAGCTACGTCCCAACAACTTCTACTCCTACAGCGGGTGCAGATCATAGAGCACTGGGGGCCAGGATCGCGGCAGGAGCACTTTGATCCACACTCAGATCTACACGCACATGAGATGAGATGTAGAAGTTCATCGGGAACTGGTGGCAAGACACTGGTGAACGGATGAAGTGTGCGTTGAACCTCACGCCATCCCCAGTTGGTTGGTATTAAGAATATTGCCCAAGCCAATCCTGGACCTGTAATGAATGGTCAACTTAAGATTAGTTGACAAGGTTTACCAATACAATTTGCTATAGTTACAGATCCTTATAACGCGAATCATCATACCTGCAAATAGGTCCTGCGCGAGTGTTTTAAGGCCGCAGCACTTGCTGAGGGAGATTTGCCAGCTCGAAGGTAACGGTCACAGCTTTTTGGGCCATAGTTCGGGCATACAGATGTCCACGAAATTCATTCAATATAGAGAATTTCTGTGCAGTGCACATGTTGATATTGGATTCTTCACCTGCAGCAGTGATTTCTTCTACAGTAAGAGATGGGTTACTAAACATTGAAACAACATTCCGGAGATGTGGATTTTGTTCCAAAAGCTTCCAAACTTTTTTCTTACCTTTACGGAAAATGGCAGGCGTAGTGTCACAACCAGTGTCTGAATGAGCAAATAATAAACAATTCTTGCTGTCTCCGAGTTGTTTTTTGAATTTCTGCAGTTGCAGTATGTTTTCCGGAGATGTGGACACTGATGCAGGTGTTTTTTTATCATTACAATCAGCATAATGATTATATCAGTATCATTAGCTACGACGACAACTTGTTTGTTACAGACGTCGTTTCCCAGGGCAATTTCCACAATCAGTGTGTGTGCATCTGCATGACGTTCCTGGAAAACGTGAGTCATGCATGTTCTAAGCTCTCCGAGAGCAAGTTGATGTGTTTTGTTGTGTGTGTTATTGAGGAAATCCTTTTGTGAAGTTGTTACGGCTGTGTTCTTATCAAATTCAAAATTTATTGAGCACCTGTATGATGCACTGCGCTTCATTTCTTCTCCTTTGGTTGTAATACTTTCTCCATACCCATCGAACACTACAATAGCTCTGGACGAATAATGTTCCACAGTAGGTAAGAATGAACGACTTCACCTTATGTTAGTCGGTGGTCCCAGACAAATGCGTGTGGAAGATAACCACCATCAATGATTATTGTGGCTACTTCGTTTATACTGTCTGTGCACACGTAGGAAGTTATGACCTGCAGCAGCATAGACTTGACTATTTTTCGCATTGATACCTCATCAAACAAAGAGGGTGGCCTTGGTGCAATTTCATGCTTCATATACTCCATCAAATCACCACCAATGTGCGTAAACAACTGTTGGGGACAGATGGGAACAGTTTCTTCCCGTGTGGTAACACTTCGGCTGATAACTGCTAGTGGATTCACCCTGCTCTTTTTTTACCACTTTACATTACCGAAGTCATTGCCTACAGTACTCTTCATAGACGCAATACCAACAGATACACGACAGAGTCAATGGAACGGGGACAGTCAATTTCGGAACCAAGGGAATGTGCGTCCAGCCATATGCAAAACGTTCGGGCATCCCGTGCACCTGCTGCACACTAGATTTTCGTAGCTGAACATGTTGTTCTGGGGGCCGATTAAATACCGCTTTTCATATGTTCAATGCCAAATGTGCACCTGTGTTGCGTCTAGTTGCGCTGTAATGGAATTCAATACTCACACAATGCAATTTTACTGGCTCTGCTTTTGCGCTGCGCTACGTAACATATAATGATATGTAATCGGGGCCCTGATGTGCTACATTAAACTCCAGTCAAATTTTCCATTACTCTGCACAGACTAAAACTGGCAGGATATGCAGGGTATGGCAATACGAAATGGGCTAGAGCAATGATATCTCTCTTTCATGCACTAGCCCATCTTTCACCAGCATTTGAAGCATAGGGCCTTGTTCGATGGCCATGTCAGTCCAGACACTACTCCACATATTATGACTGCGCTGAATAGTAAAGAACCCGTATTTGTGAACTTCTGCAGTTCTTCTGCTGGTATTTTAGAGTACTGCTCCCACATTTGCTGGACATACATCCGAGCATATTTTGTATAGTTGAAATGTCCAGCTGCCTGAAGATGTGGCAACATTTGTTTCACACTGTAGAGATGAATATGCCAGTCACCAGTACGCTCTGTTCTTATGAATAAGTGTGCAATGTAATCTGTTCAAGGCTTCGAGACCACAGCTTGCCAGTCCTACTAGCTTAGGCGATGTCTTTCATTTTTGTGTTAATGCTCTTTGTAAGTATTCACGTACTTTTGAGGTGCTATGTTCTTCATTTCTTGATGTGCCTGTTAAAATTTCAAGAAATAAGGAGTGCAGCTACTCTTTCTTGCCCTGAATCGCATGAGTATCTTCAAGTAGCATTGTAATGTACTGGATTTGCTGTGAGTAAATGTGCTCTAAGTGTACGAGCATATGCATGACCCGAGACCATATGAACAACAGATGACTTTGCATAAACTTGTGCCCAAAGTTCTTCAAGTCCATTCCCTGACATAATATAACCGATAGAGCCCAAATAAAAAAAACATATAATCGAAAAATCGCTGTGTCCAAATCTCCTGCAGATGCTGATGTAGAGGCTTTTGAATAAAGAGGTTTATCAAAAGTGGCGACACAACTAGATCGGCTTCTCATATTGTCTTAATCATCAGCGAAAAGAAATGCGGAGTACATCGTACTAGGATTTACTAGGTCCAAGTTAATGAATGGTGCAGGGTCGTTGTTGAAGATCCTCCACGTGTAACCATTCTATGAAAGAGGAGAAAGAACTCCAGTCCATATTCCTGACGTGAAAAAAGCATCCATAAGCAGTGCACTTTCCACCGATTTCTGAGTCTCTTCAGATATAACTTACTTCTCAGTTATCTCGCCGTAATGCACTTTAATCCAGGTTTACTCACAAAGGTTTTTTTTTTTTTTTGCAATGGAAGCATGTGTCGTCCATTATATTTCCGTTACAACATAACTTAACACGGGAATAGTTCACTCACACTGTTGCATTAAGTTTGAACTCACAACTGTAGTGAGTAGCTGTAACATTATTATTGTTCTCGTCAATACCACTCGTAACAAATTGTAAAAACATTTTCCATTATGAAACAAAATATAGATTTACGGACATGTTAGAGGATAGTTTTTTTCTAAACCAGGATATATTACAAGTTTCAGACTGCATATGTATTGGCAAGACGAAAGAGACGTAACCAACTCTGCCCTACCTCGGCTGGAGGACAGATCACATTTCTTGTTACTCTACTGCTCGATCCTTAGGTATCGCTTCTTCAGGTTTTTTCTCTACTCGACTCTTCCTCCCTTGGCTCTCTCAAAGCAATGCAAGACTGAAATGGGCGAGGGGATACAGGTCCGCCAACATTTACGGCTCGATAAAAATTGGTTTGGGTAGGAAGGCGACGGGCTATAAACAAGTGGTGCGCGTCTATAAACACTAGCAGCTGCTGCGCATGCGCGTGGAGCGGCGGTGCGACGAGGCCTCCAATCACGTACCACGTTCACTATTAAGGTGCCCGCCTACTGGTCATTTGCTTGAGTGAGATACGACACCAAGGGCGGTGTTGAACGGTTCATTTGGTTCGGTAACGCCTCTACAGTAAGACACGGAAACGACGTGCAGTGATTTTGTAGATCACTCGCCTGACTGACACTTTCAGTGGTGACCCCATCTTTTTATAAGTGAACATTTGAAAGCAAAATACATTACATGTTTCTAGATATTTTCTAATTAAAGTGATGCTTTGAAATTACATTTCCGTCATCATATGAAGTAAATTTTATTTTCGTACGTTGACACAATGGGCACATGCAGAATATTTTAGTAAAAAAATATTTACGAACATACTGCACCCTTAAGTCACGTCTGCAAACCACGTTTCAACCAATGCTACACTGAAAACATGTGCGTTGTAGCTTACTTAAGTTAATACGTGAACCAACTGATAACTTAAATTGTAATGCCATATGGCCATTCTGATTTCGTCTTTCCGTGGATTTCATACATCACTTCAAACGAATGCCGAGATGGTTCAATAATACAGACCATGACCGATTCATTTGCCGCTCCCAGACTGCTTGAGCAACTGGTTTCCGTCTGTAAGGACCTTGCTGTCGACAAAATGTTAACGACCTCTTACGTGTTGCACTACAGTCGTGGGTTTGGTGGAGAAACTCACTAAGTCAATTTTTGGATTAGTTGAAGTTATTGTTTTAATGTTTAATGACAAGGTGAATATACAAATAATATAAGATGAACTGATTAAATCATATTGATTTTAATAGAGACCAGTCGAAGTTTTTTATTATTAGCACAAAGAAAATCGCAAATAAATAATCATTTTCTCAAAGCAGGCTAAAATTGACTTAGTGAGTTACTCCACCAAGCCCACGTTAAATATTGTATGTTCATAATACAATTGTTAGATCTAGCAATATACGCACATGTCTTAAATATATTTAAATTCTTCTCTCATGTATATTCAGTAAAATTATAATCCTACTTTAAAATATATATTTGGTTATCTTGCAAGTAGTTTTCAAAAATAATTATTTTTTAATGTGTAAAAACGTTTTGAAACGGATGATGTTATGCATCAACCAGCTATGAGCCAAATATTAGTTGTAAATAAAAATGTGTTTAAAGATTCTTAGCTTTGAGCAGTTCTTACGAGAAGTTGGCCTATTTCAGTCTTATAAAGGAAATATTTTGAATACGCTACAGGACCAGAATACTTTTTTAAGACAGTTTTAAAACTGAAAACGTTTTCATCTGTATTACGTAACACAATCGATTGGCGCATAGCTGGTTTATGCATAACGCCGTCCTTGTGTGAACTTCCACTACGGGTGATATTCTTAAACATTTTCATTTGCGGCCCGCAAACGAACCCACAAACTCCACTCGCTCAAGTGTTGCTTGAGAGGAGGACAACCCGCAAACAACATTCAAATAATTTTGCAGATTCTTGAACGAAAGCTAGGTTGAGAGAGCTTTACTTCGACCAAACAATTAAAATGGTGGCCAAGTGTTTCGAATGGGAAATCATGCGTCGTATTTATTTTGAAATATCCAGTAAAACGTAATTAACTGCTACGGAGAAAGTTAATAATATGGACTTTATGGAGATAAAATGTTGAAAATCAATTGCGAGTAGCTGAAATATTAAAAGTGCACTGTACAAAACAGCTACAATTTAATTGTAAAAAATTATGTGTAACATTAATAATAACGCTATAGTTGTGACAGTAAATTAACATAGGATATACATTTTTAATATTACCAGACTGTGTTTTCTATAAACGAAATACGATAACGTGTTCTATATGTTAGTCTCAGCACTAACCAAAATATACTTTTATATTCTCTAATAACACATTGCCATTTTTGTTCCTAAGTATTTTACATTTTACACCTTATCTTATTTGCGCCTCTGAAGAACTATGCGTGTTGAATCGTTCGCAGAATGCATCAATCCCGCCTCAAAATACCGCTCGTGCACGATCATCGACATTGTTGAAGAAAATTATACGCCGTTTTGCCAAGTTACGAGCAGGTTGAGAATAGGTAATGTTTGGGAAGAGGATAGGATAGGTCCATGCCTCTCGTAACTTTGCGAGCCCACGCAACCGTATTTAAGACGCAAACGACTCGCTAATTGCGTTCAAGAATCCTGTTTTATGCCAGGAAAGATGCGCACTGGATGCGTCACGCATTCTCCGCGCAAATCGACTATGAATACCAGTCTACAAGGAGTAGTGGAGATGTTTGTAAAATGCAGTTAAACTATTTCGAGCTCATTATTCTTGCAACGTAATTTCCTGTATTTTTATCGGGTGCGAAAAAAACATAAAAACTGTGCAGTTAACATGCCCTATTTAATATGATTGGAAAGTGAAAATATTTAGGTTTTCATCCCCAATAAGTACAGTACTTTTTGTTCATTACACGTTAACATCTTCTTCTTTTTATTTTTTTTTTTCAGTAAATGTAACACGAAACTTAAAACTTAACACGCAACTTTTAACAAACAATCCATGAGTACATTGTCACGAGGTTGGTGATAACTATTTTAGGAGACTGGGCTAAAAAGTTTAATTAATAGTTTTGAAACAAATTATTCGATATTCGAACTGCTGAAGCCGCCGCCAATCTATGCCAGGCGACTCTATTCATAAATAAGTCATGAGACTGGGCATAGTGTTAAACAATTACGTATAAAATTCTAAATTTTAGAAACTAGTGAAAATAAGTTAAAATATTAATAAAACTGATCATAACTGGAAATGTAATGTGATATTATGTGAAGGATGTGTATCGTGTAATACTGTCATAAGACTACGAGGTGGAGAGAAAATAATACTTAATAATAAATATTGAACTGGAACATAATGCACAGTAAATAAAGTGAAATAAATAGCTCTGTAGTTAATAACCAAGACTTCGGGGGAAATAATACGACGCACTGCTATTTAAAATAAAAAATTGATCATTAGTTCTGGTTGCTCGGGTGCGGTAATGCATAAGATGGTAAGTTCATTTCTCAGGTATTTCTGTCGTTTCCTGAAGAACCGTTACTGCAACAGCTTTGTCGGTATGACTCTAACGGACTTTATGTCCACTAATCTCCACGTCGAAGGTCACGTAAGCTGAGGCGTCGTCGTCAGCTGACTACCCAACGAATTGCGACATTTTTCAGTAACTTGCTTTCTTTTTAAATTATACCCGTGGCCGTCCCGGGCTGCTGTACTTCACAGTTCGACAATGTCTCTACACAACAGCGTCCCGACCGACGTCTGAACCGACGCCCGACGATGGCACTCCGGCCCGCCATCTCTCGCGGCTCAACTGAGTTTACCCTAAAAGGCGTCCCGACGCGACGGTGGCATTCCGGCCCGCCGTACTCCGCGGCTTTTCGATGTTTGCCTCTCTACTCCAAGGCGTCTCGGCGCCTAAAATGGGGCCCGACGGTGGCACTCCGCCTTCCTGTCTTCGCGGCTCGCCGACATCTACCCTAACTCGACGACGTCCGGCAGCAGCACCCCGGTGCGCCGTCTTCCGCGGCTCGTGGACGTCTCTCTAAACCGTCCCGTCCCCTAAACCGACGCCCGACGGTGACACTCCATCCTGCCATCCTCGCGGCTCGTCGTCGTCTCTCTACAACCGTCTCCGAAGTCTCGCTTGACTCCTATTTGGTGCCAAAATCCCTGCCGCTTTCCTTTGCAGACTTTGGTTCAGTTGGGCCAACCATCTCTTTCTGCTGTATACAGAAAATTACACTAAATATGTTTCTCCATAGTTACAATTCCTTACATCTTAAATAACAATTAACTATTTTACATTTACGTCTTAAAAGCTACCGGCCGGCTTCCCTCCTTTCTCTACCAACAGTTAGGGGGGAGGGGTAACTAGAGCGTGGGTGGGGGGTGAGAAGGCCCAGACACTTACCATTCACCTGCTCCCCAGATTCCACAAAGACACAATGTCTAAATTTTTTCTTTTCTACATAAAAACTGGTACAATGATTAAGGCTTGATGAAAGCTATTTTATCGTCATCCTGATGTGATGACTAGAAGAAAGAGTGATCGCAAGACGTAGTTCTGATTACATACGGCATTTATGGTAATTGAGTAACACATTTGTCAATTAATATAATTAATTGTGATGGCGACCATGTGGCACTAGCTCCGAGAATTAGGTAGTAGACAAAAACACTACAAAATTGCTTCCACCTTGTAGCCTATCTTTACAATGTTATTACATTTCGGTAGAGCACATGCGCAAACTAACTAAAGGAGATAATAAAATAAGACTCTACGCTGCTAAGTTTCCTGGGATCATACATATTCTGAACAGTCCATTTGGGTAGAGGTACGTGAATTTCGCGGATGTATTGTACGTCAGGTTGAACGCCAATGTTTTATACTTCACTGTAACTTCTGTGATTGGACGACCGTTGTCTCGGCACATTTGACTAAAGCAAGCCGGCAGTCAGTGATTCACAGCGCTATCACGTGCAAACCGCTTGCACAGTTGGAAGCCAATGGATAGATTTTGGCCAGAGCGTGTATAGGACTGAGAAATATAGACTGCTGCCAGATTAATATGAGAAATTCATGTACCTCTACACGTGGATAGCATTTCCTATCTTGTAGTGCATAAACCTTATTGCATGTTTAACTAGCCTAACAACTCGAGAAATGTCATAGTTAAGTAATTATGTTGTGGAACTGTTTAAGTTAAGGAGCTATCTGTCACTTCTGAGGGACTACCACTCGAATACTGAAATAAAAGAAAGTGTTCAAATAATTGTGGTTTATTAACAAATGAATTAAATAAATTTTATGTTTTCTGTCTTCCAGAGGAAAGTTAGAGGAAATAATTAAATGCTTGACTTTTAATAAATGATAGATTACATTAGTGGAACTGACTTAAATTATTCACAAGAAAATGACTTTTGGTTCGATACAACGTTAAGTATCAAGGTCATTGTGTTAATATGGGACACGATTAGTATGCTCGTAAGTATTGATCTCATTGGCGAATGGTATACATACGCTAAAAGAAACCGCGAATGTTATTTGTCATACAATTAAGAAAAATAAATAATTACAATAACAATAAATAATAATAAAATATAAATATCATTCTTGCCTAGTGATGTCTCATCCAATGTCAGGGCTGCTCGTGAAAGATCGACTTCCGTTCACTCTCTTGCTACAGGTAACCGACTGACATGTTTTTAACAACGAGGTGGTGGGGTGAGGTGAGAGGGTTTAACGACCCTTTAACAACGAGGTCTTAAAGAGCCGATGAGGGTGAAATGAGATGAAGGGGACAACACAACATCCATGCCCGACCCAAGCTTAGAACCCACGACCTCACGCACCGTAGACCGGCGTCTAACCGATTACATTACGAAGGCCGGATTTTAAACAACGAATCAAACTACATCTTGTAAATGAAATAAAGGGATAAACTGAAACTTAACCTATCGGGGCATCGCCATTTTGAATGCTCGAACACAAAATCTCGACACGCAGAAGCTCTGATGAAAAGCTCGCAACACACAAAAAGCTCTAGGGAGAACCAAAAACTCCCAAAACATGGCTAACAGTAGTGCCTATCGAAGCTTCTATGGTACTCAACATACGTGTATCGATCTCTCTAGACCGGCACTACATTCACTATCTCTGTCCCAGAAGGCACGAGCTACTCACCACTGTTTGACGTCACGCATCAACTGCCCTGCGCAACTGCTGGTAAATGACTCGACAGGAATGTGTTGCGCTGCACACACTGCCCATGCGTCTGCCCTTCTACTAATGTCAAATGTGGATCAGGGGAGCGGGGCAGTGTTAACTGACGTCCAGGGCCCCCAAATGGCCGCCGCACACCGAAAGTGCCAGAAGCACCGATAGCGTACGGCTGCCCGGCGACACGACCGCATCCATCTCCACACTCTTCACCTCACCACAACCTGTGAGGCCATCGGGCCGCGCGTACTAACCGGCACACTGCCCACAAAGTAATCTACAAGCGCTGCAGTGACGGTAACCTCAGTAGGCTGCCTGATGCAGTGAACTGAACAACTCTAGACTGAAAGATCGTAACCGAACTATCTAGATCTCCACGATCCTAACTGGAAAAAAGTTATTTCCCGAAAACTAAATACTCTTTAAAATGAAAAGCCGAAATAAATTTACTACCTATTTTGAGTATGGATTACAAGAAAAAAATAAAATTTAGAACCTCGAATTTTAGCATTGCGACAATATTTGTAGTATTTTACGTTATACCAAATAGGTCTGTCAAATTTAATGATGCAATATTCAGACATGCCGGTTTATGTACTTACACACACATTTTCTTACACATATTTTACACATATTTACAAATACATTTATGCTTGCACATATATACACATTTACATACGTACGGGAGTATTAAGGGCGGAGTGTGTTATTTTTGCGTATTGACGGCTTATGAAAAAGTCAGTCGCAATTATGTTTTTTCCTCCAATTTATCCGTATACTGAATATCGTGGAACTAATACACTCTTCAAAATCAAATTTAAAATGCCATTACTTTAAATAAAGTGGAAACTACTTGGTCTTTAATTGTTTTCATACTTTTCACTACGTTGTTACTTAACACCAAGTGGTAATTTATTTTACATTTAAAGAAATAAAATGTTCGTAGTCTAGTTTCACGGTACCATTACTCCCACTAAAAATCGCTTTACGGATAAATTTAAAACTTATTAGTAAGTTGTTAAAAAAATTGCCGTTGTGTCCGGTTTCGTTCCGCTGTATTTAATCACTACACATTTTGTCAGAGTTGCCAGGTATCCATTACGAAAATTCCCACAGTAATTTTAAAATTACCCACGTCTGTGATGTTTTTACCTCGCTGACCTTTCACAGCAAAAATGAAACATGAACAAAATAAAAATTTTAGTATTAAAAAACAGAACTGCAAACAAACCTTGTGAACGGATGCTCTCATTCGCGTCCATTAAGACCCGCTTGCCCTACACGACACATACACACAAACCATAACCAAAATATTTGCCTTTTACCGCACCAACGACCACAGGAACGGAACCCAGCACCACCAACTTTACAAGTTTGCAAGTAGATTCGCTCTAAAGTCGCTAAAATTTTAAATCGAAAAATACGACGGCCATTCAAATTTTGAAAGAAAAGATTGTGATTAAAATTACGTAATCGGGGAAAATTTATTTCAAGATCCCCCACAATGTTATTTGCTGGTTAATTTCCGTATCCACACACACTATAAAACAATATTGTTTTCCCCTCGGTTGCAGGAAAGTTCTCTGGCATCACTGCATTGTAGTGGAGGACGCCTGTCAGTAGTCGTGGGAGAAGGTAAAATGTGTTGGCGGAGGGGGGTGAGGGACCCTCAGGGAGATGATGAAGAGTAAAGAGACGGTCGAGGGCGGGCATGTGTCCTGGCTGGCCCACTTGGCAATGTAAGTCGCGCACGCGCTCAAGCCTGGTATTTATACCGGCCCTTGGAGTGGTCCACGCATGCTGGCAAGGTGAGGTCCGCACAGCCAGCATCACTAGGCCGTGTCACGTACAACTATCAGCTGTTTCACCGTCTAAAACACTCTGCTGCTTACACATTCCTTATTACTAGAGAGATGCAAAATTCGCGTCATCATTTGGTAGCAGACTAAACTTCACTTTCCTATACATAACAGAGCATAATCTTCGGTTCAACTGGTCACGAGCTTTTATGTGTTGTCATTTACGTGTGTTACGTCTTTACAGAGATTGGCCTCTCTACCGTGTAAGCATTCTCCGCGGCAAGTCACGACAATGTCGGCCAGCAGGAGACGTCTAACGAGCCTATAGTCACTTAAGAGTCTAGTCAGCTGTCAGAAAATAAAGCGAATTTTGCATGTCTCTACTTATTACAGAATACTGTCTAACTTGCACGCTTTACTTCTGGTAAAATGTTTCGCCCAATAACAAGGGACCGGAAAAATTCGCTGGTTCACACACCTATACGCTAGCCTCCAATAAGAGCTGTGTAATCAGACAAATAGCATCTGGTCATTGGCTGCTCGCTAACACAGCGATACCGCGTGACTGTGCTTGTACTTA
Source organism: Medauroidea extradentata (assembly GCA_003012365.1). Classification (NCBI taxonomy): domain Eukaryota; kingdom Metazoa; phylum Arthropoda; class Insecta; order Phasmatodea; family Phasmatidae; genus Medauroidea; species Medauroidea extradentata. The sequence continues at coordinate 5,775 of PNEQ01091262.1, read as the reverse complement.
GCTGTTAATTTTATTACTGACTCAGAGACTTACAGGTTGTGTCAAATTAGTAGGGAAAGGAAAATTTCGCTTTTTGAATGATCTACATGTTAGAATCAACTATCCTGTGCATAATCAAGCCTCGACCATTTGTCCACTAACTGCTACTCTGTGTAACATCAGACAATGAACAAATAGACGGGGCTTGAGTATGTATAGTACAATGATTCTAGCACGCGGGTCAATGAATACGCGAAATATTCCTGTCCCTAAAAATTAGTCTATGACCAATTGCGAAAGCGGCACGAACTTACAATTGTTTGAATTCTAGCTTGTTCCCAAATGCGAATCAAAATGTCAGGTTTCTACCAATAATTATGGACACCGCTTTATCATGGGAACAGTTAGCTGGTTACTAGGCTTCAATATGGCGTGTCCATAAATGACGTTGTTGTTTCGTTACTGGTGTATTTCCATCTGCCTGGGCCAATGATGATGCGTCGCTTACGAACATTTGTTAATAGTCTCTAAGGCCATGCTCTCTAGTTTATACTTTTTAGCAGTATTAATTTTTTACGTCTGAACGAGGGCAGATATAAAAATCTGTTTGGCAGTTTTGTTAGAAATCGTGTTCTTTATGTCGGCTCATTTTTTCAAGCCAGTAAATACCGTGTTTTTAGCTCATTATTAGGGCCACGATTTTTTCGCGAAAAGATTTTTGCCCCACTTTGTTTCAGTGTCTCACGTGCACATCGGCAGTTCTGTTTCAAGGTTATTGGCCGCGTGTCTTTGTTCAGACACGTTTCTCATTTGACTGCACCAATCAGAATAAGATTATTGTGAGTCTGTACGTCTATAATTTGCCAAGGCAAGTAAGAGTAAAATCATCCAACCATAGACGATGTAGCAGAGCTGCAGGTGTGCACATAACGCATCGAAACCAAATGTTGCAAAAATCTTTTCGCCATAAAATCGTGGCTCTACTAATTATGTAATTAACGAAATTCTGGTTATTTAACTTTGTAATCGAAACCGTATAGTTTATTGCGTCGAAAAAATTATATATCCCGGCAAAACCCATTTTAAACAAAACTGCCAGAATAATATTTTTGATATCTGCTCTCGTTTAAGCTTAAAAAACAATCGTCGTAAAAATAGTATAAACTAAAGAGCATTGCCTTAAACAACTACATAACAATCTTCCAGGCATGCAAAGTACAGACTACTACACTGTTTTGCAAGATATGGTGGCACGAAATATGTTTGCAATTTTCCACTATATCCACCAATTAACATAGTTTTATACCGCATAGTTAGAGACAGGCTTCAGGAGTATATGTGTAATCAAGCAAACAACAGCTCCTCATTGGCTGCTCGCTGACACAGTGGTACCACATGAATATGCCTGCATTTAGTTGCTTCTATATGATTGGCTCGGTGCCTCCACACTATTAAAAAAAAAAATTCCGTGAAATTACGGAAAAGTACTGCAAAAAATTATCCAGAAATCTTCGTAAAGTAATGGACACTCATTTTTTCTTGCTAACGGATCCCTCCGTAAAATAACGGACAATCTGTTTTCTGCAGAAAAAAATTAAAATTTTTGTAATCTACTAGCACTCCATTTTCCAGAAATACTATATTTTCTTATTAGCTATGTGTTATCGATATTCTGACGCATTAGTTGGTAACCTGAAAATTCCTTCGAAGTTGCTGGGTAGAAGCTCTAACCAATTTTTTATATGAAATGTTTGGTGCAGTGGCGATGCGGTACCTTCCGCCACTGCACCAAACATTCCCCCCTTTAATGTGACTTAATTTGAGTGACCCCAGTACGTTTAGTGAGACAATTTATATAGTGACAATTTTTGAGACCCAAATGGACAAACACAAATTTACACCCAGCCAGACCTGGGAATCGAACTTAGAACCCCCCGCACCAAAGCCAGCCGCTCAACCAACTGAACCACCGTGACAATATATGAGTAACTGAGTTCCATGCAGTGGTAAGATATCAACTTTATAAGAGACAACTTTTGTATTTGACAGCCAGGATTCATAGTGATTATTAATACCACTTTTTTTTTAAGAAACATAGCAAAATACGCATTAAAATTGTAGAAACATAATTTCATGAATTTATGGAACGTTACGGTCAAACATCCGTAAACTGGCAATACGGACAAATGTCCGTAAACATAATATTACGGAAGCCACTTCCGTAAAATTGCAGTACTTTTCTGTAAATATTTCCTTGAATTTACGGAAATTTTCAACAGTGAAAGTAGCCGTCAAAATAATCCTGGGCCAAGTGACATGCATATACATTTGTTTGAATTATAGTTTGTTTAAAATTTTCAGGTCCCTACTCATAGTTAGAGATACTGAATAATCACTAGAGACCTGAACATTTCGCGTTTTCTTTTAGGCGCAAGCTAGAGTTCCAGCAACTATAGGTATGTATGACGTTCACTATTGGCCGTTGACTTACTCGACACTTTCTGGAAGTAGCTGAGCCAAAAATAAAACTGTAACTCAATACAGGCCCATTTCACTGTCCGCGAGCAGCTAACGAACAGCTGCACGATTTCACAAATATTCTTGGAAGCTAGCCTATGGGTCAGTGAACCCGCGAATTTTTCCGATATCTATTAATCGCGAGAAATGTTAGCGCTTCCTAGAGTGTGATGTACCGTGTATATGCCCGGTGTTCTTTCGTAGAGTATCCCCATTCTACTGCGCCAAAGATAATTCTTACTCGCCTCTATCGAACGTTTTACATTCGCATGTAAACGGTTTAACCGTTTAAAAAATGGCCCGTAAATCATATAAAACGTAACGTACTGCAGTGTTTTGGAAAACGAAGTAGCAAAAATTATTTATTTTTTCTAGCTATTTTCCAGTCTCTCACATTAGAGTTTTTGATAGTGACATGTCAAACTAAAACTTTTGTGGTGTTTAGAATTTTTCCTTAATAAATACTAACCAACAAAGGGGAAAAAAGCCAATTCACCGATTAAGTAGAAGTAATGAGGTACTTAATAGTCGCATCGGTTTTGAATTGGTTTGTTTTCGTAAAAGAAACATAAACTTTCGCAATTTAGACATTTTTACAGAGTAAAATTATTTCTAGAACTATGAAGAAGATTTAATTTAGTAGGCTTCATCATTCATTTTATATTCTATGTAATGTGTCTTAAAAAAGTATGCGAATTATGTTTTAATTCAGTAAGTTCCAACTCCCGCAAAATTTTGCCGTGAATGTCTGTCGTTATGCAAAAACTATAGGATAATTTATTTTACTTTCCGCGAAAATGTCATCAGAGGAAATATTTCAGGTGTATCATGAGAAAACAGTACTTCCAGATTATGTTATCAAATTTTCGTTTCGATAACCCTGACGACAGAAATGGGCGTAAAAATATTCGACAGGCTTCCCCTACAGGATGTAATTTCTACAAATTTGTTACAAATGTCAGCTTTTAAAATTGGCACTTGTACTTCGTAAAAAATCTGAAGGTACATTCCTTCCCAACAGAAGACTAGAAGGCATGTAACCCAACACAGGCTGTTTTTTTTTTTTTTTTCATTTGTAGTCCCTAATTTTAGGAACCAACAGAAACATCATTGGCGACAGCTGCCTCACTTCAATAGAACTAGTTAACACATTAAGTAGTAATAAACAAATACGTAGTTTCGGTTAGAAACAAAGAGAGGTTCCGGTATATTCTCTAATGGAAACATCTAGCGTGTTCGGTTTCAGCAATGCATATGGACCTGAACAATTTATGACGTTTTCTTTTAAGCACAAGCTACACATCTGTAAGTTTGTGACACTTTCGCTATTGAGCCGTGACTTACCTGACACCTCTCAGAAGGCGCTAAGCCAACAGCGAAGAAATAACTAAATGCAGGCCCAATCGTGTGAGTTCACTGCTTCAGCGAGCAGCCAATAAGGAGATACTGTTGTCTTCTACGGGCCAGTGAATCCACAAATTGTTCCTGTCTCTACCAATACATCATGGATAGAGACACGATTTTGTCGCGAAAGTATACCAAACACAAGTATGTACACTGTTTAAAAAAAACGGTGGCACAAAATATTCGTGTGATTTCCTAATATCTCTTATCATAGTTCATACTACCACTGATAACGAGTGATAGAACCTCAGATTTTATTTCTTGTTACAATGGGGCTTTGGACGAAACGTTAGCCAATTATTGTACGACACGTCGAACACGAAGATGGTTCATGGCATTATTTTATCGTTTTCTGAACTTTACTTCCGAGAATTATTTTGTACCGCGTAAGAGTTTCAAAGAGAATGACGAAGATTCAAGGATTATATTTATGAAAACATTTAGTTGATTCTCTCGCAAAGCTACACATGGAAAGAAAGTGCAGCGCTATACATTTGACACACGAAATGAAACCTTGCATTCACCAAATACTAGGTAAGCGTCACTCCAGACATTGCCGAAGGAAATGATCAGAAAATGAAAACCTATTACTTTTGTGACCCTACGAAGGAAAGGAAAACACTGCTTGCATGTGCTATCTGTGCTAGATAATCACTTGTTTAGAATGATCCAATAATGTGATCCTACATTGGACTGAGGTAGTGTGAAGAATAATATATTTTCAAACAAATGTAATTTTTTCTCTTCTGTAAAAAAATCATCAATCATTTACACATACGGACATGAAAAATTCGCGTTTTCTTTTACGCGCACGCTAGAATTTTAGCGACTGTAAATTCATGTCACTTTCGCAATTGGAGCTTGACTTAGCTAACATCCCATGAAAGTCTCTGAGACGATAATAACAACATATCTTTACGTGCCCCATACCACTGTATCAGCGAGCAGCTAATGAACATCCGTTATATTCTTGAATACACAGATATTCTTGGAGTATGTATTTAGGTATATGGCTACATGCCTGTATGTTTACGTGGATGTTTATATGTCCCCCATTAATGATTTTTAAACCCATTTACCAAATTGCATCAAACTCGATTCACGCCTAGTACTTAACAAGATATTTTATGTATTTTGTTCATTTCTAGTAGTTATTTTCTACAAATGGCTGCAATAGCGCTACTTCAAAATCTAGGAAGCATACGATTCTATTCAAACCGAATTATATATTTGATATGTATTTATCTGTGCACTGAATGGGAGAGTCCACCATGTCGAAAGTTAGCAGGACACGAATTAATAAAGATTTTATGTTATATTTCGAAAACTGCCAAACCGTTCGCAACCAAATTTTACATAACGTACAGACAATTCGTAATCCAAACTTTGATTTTTGTACGGGCAAATCTTGTAGGTCCAATATTTTGTAAGACAGTGTATGAATATATACATATTTTGTCATATTTACTAAACTGCTAAACCTACTGTAACAAACATTTTTATTACTACTTTTAATCGCTCAAGCCTGGGTTTAAGTAGGGTTTGTTGCTGTAGGTAAGCTACAGTGGAAAACAGCACGACGTTAATACAAATTTTGTAACTACCCGTTGTAATAAAATTATGTATTTTGACATTTTACAGTCCAAGCTTTGAATTAGGTAAGGTATGTCGTTGAATAAATGACCTTTCGAAACGTACAGTAGTATGACGGGAATAAATAAATCCAAATAAAGTTTTTGGCATATTTCAAGAACTTCTAGACCGAATGTAATCAAATTATATTTTTTGACAGTACAATATCCAAGTTTTAAATGACCTTTCGAAACGTACAGTAGTATGACGGGAATAAATAAATCCAAATAAAGTTTTTGGCAT
>PNEQ01091248.1:0-65118 GCA_003012365.1 Medauroidea extradentata | reverse complement strand
CACAAGCTAAATTAATGGATTTCGTTAGTATTATATTTACTGTTTGCGACATGTCGTATTCTACGGAATTTCACGGCCAAATGTTTAAATCTGATCTGGAAAAAAAATGTAATGAGTAACCGAAGGGCGCCGCCTATCTGCGCGTTATAGCTTCAGAAGTGACAGAGCTATAAGGGCGACCTTGACATGCGCATCAAATGCCACATCGCCACGAACCAAGCGCTGAACTAGCGTGGAAGATTCCCGCCGATACATTTTTACTATGCGTCTCCAAGCCATGAATATATGTATAATTTTATTGGTCAAAAGTCTGCAACAAAGTTCAGTGCAAGTTTCTATAGGTCGTTCGGAATAAGGTGAGCACCGAAAATTTAACATTTGAGAAAAAACACTAGCCGTTACTGCATATAATTCAACACTATCTATAGTTGCCTTACTGCTTGTAAGGTTGGCAGCGAATTTACGCAATATACTTCCGTGTATTTTCCTATTTAAATACAACAGTACTGAAACACAATCAACCGAAATCGACAGGATAGTATTTTATATAACAAATAAATTTTTTTTATCGAACTATATAGGTGCATATCGACTGCACAATTTATCTAACACGCGCAAACATCAAGTGACGTCGTTAGCTGTTACGCGCGGAAAGATACGAATTGGCTGAAAATAGATCTTTAGCGGAGCTTTTTTGAGCGCTCACTTTATCTCGAACCATCTCCATCAGAGTTGTACGTACATCCGCTTAGTACATTTTGAAGTATAGCCGTTTGAAATGGACGTTTTTAGCTATGTTATAGATTTAGAAACAGTGTATTTAAAGAGTATGGTGTCTTAGCAATGACATCCCGTCCATGTTCGAAGTGTGTTTTCATTTCGTAGGTTGGAACAATGGGCAAATGTGGAATAGTAAAGTAAAAACACGTCTACGAACACACTGCAACGCATTTGAAGCGTGTGGTAGGCGGTGCTCTTTAACTAATTGAACTGCATACTCCCCGAGACAGAACATAGATGATGTATAGACAAAAATCGTCTGAAAACTTGACCACCAACGTGAAACAATTCCACCTTCACACTTTTAATTACTCCATCGTATTTTGGCGCTAGAAGATGGGCAAGAGTGCAAGAAAGAAGAAGGACTAGGAGACGTGGTACCAGTTCAGTGCTGTGCCGATGACATGCATACGGAATCGATTTCAGAGACGAAGTGGAACCACATGTCATCCTTGCTAATAGAGACAGCGTAGCACCTCGGAACCGGTTTCACCTTGACTAAGTACGGGCGAGTATTGGCGCATAAGAAACGTACGCTGAACTGTGGGATGAAGGCGAACAAGAAGATGAAAGAGGAAGAGAACATAAACGAGGCGGCGCATAAGTAATCTCATCACATAAATCCTCTCGCAAACATCCAGATAAATGTTTGTTTGCGCGCTTTGCATATGTGAAGAGTGATGGCATCCCGCGTGCTGTATGTCGTTGACAATAAAAAAAGTTATGCACGCCCGACCCATTTAGACATTGACTCAGTTCACCGCCCATGAGATGTCATACAGGCGTCGTCATACTTCGCCTAGCTATGTTTAGATACTCAGTTTCATGTCTGCTGCAGTTTCTTAGCCTGTTTTCCTGTGGAAATAAAGATTTACGAGGTCACCTTGCACTGTAAATGTGTGTGCATTATGCTTATCCTTGATATATTTTTAAAATTATTGTACTATGTATGTCAACATATTAGACAAACTTAAAATTCAACTAACGTAAAGTGTAAATTTTTTTAAATTTTTGATTAAATTGTATGCTTAAATTTAGTATCAGAAAACATCACTCTGCCTATGAAATAATCTTAGTAGTTTGACAACTTGTTTAAGAAATGAATTTAAGTTTTACAAAATGTATTAATTTTGGAAAATAGAAACTATTCAACTGGAGTAGTTGTATGTAGTAGGGCTTGAAGTTTCGTTGACAGCGAAATCATGAGAAATGAAACTAGCGAGCCAAAAAGTCGGAAATATGAAAGGAAGCGGCCATGGCGTGTATTTGAAACCACTCCAACAATCGCCTGAAATTTTTTTTCGAAATCCGTCAGAAATCGGAAAACGGGATGGCCGAAGGTTGTATCTGCAAACATTAACTGATATTCACCTTAGAGACGCTAGTTAATTTTGTTATGTGCGTAATTATATCGACGAGAAATTCCAATTCATGCATTCATAATTGATTTACGCCACAGGTTTTATTTCCCTTTCATGAATGTTTGTACATATTTCACATACTTCAATTGTTACCATGGGTGAGCTATGTACACTAAACTAAATCTCCAAAGTTTGTCCCCAAGCTGCGTAAGTGCTGCAAATGTATTCCTAACGTGCTCCTATGCGGAAATAAAAGATTTCATCAGACGAAGCTAGAATGAAACATTCAAAATATAATTCAGGATGGAGACGTTATCTTTATGCCCTTCGACATGGCCAAAACTGCATTGACAGGCTCTTGTATGTCTAAACTTATACCGAAGGAAAAATGTTGTTGAAGGTACCCATAAATCTGATGAAATTAGGGACCACAGTCTACCTTGGTTGTCGGTACGGTACTATCTGGACTGTTCCCACAACGATATGCCCTGTAGAAGTAATAATACGTTTCGTAAATAACACTATTTGCTTCTACAGAACAGATTGTTGTATGGAACAATCCAGATAGTATCGACAATCAGGCTGGACTGTTGTCCCTGTTTTTAACCCCCGACGCAAAAAGAGGGGTGTTATAAATCTGACGTGACTGTCTGTGTATCTGAGTATATGTGTGTGACATCGTAGCTCCTAAACGAATGAATCGATTTTGATGCGGTTGCTTTTGTTTGAAAGCTGACGTGATCGAGATGGTTCTTAGCTATAATTTATGAATATCTGTTGTAGCGTTTGGTAATAATCAACTCTTTTTTTGTTGTTGAAGGGATGTGAGCAACTTCTACTGGTCTGATTGATCCGACATTTAGTATCCTGTGACCTCAATGATATAACAATAACATGGGTCACGTTGACCTGATGCTGCAGCTTCATCTGGAATTTGCAGGATTCCCAACTCTGCATCAATTTACAGTCGATTTTTTAAATTTAATTTAAGTTGTACTTGTAACAAAAGTATGGTTCTTACAACAATATATATATATATATATATATTTACCAATGTAACTGGCTGTATACAAGCTGAACTACAAGAAATGCCAAAGTTGTACTTTACTAAACATATTCCATTAATACAGGATGTCCAAAACAAATGCCTAATAAGCACATCACCCGAATCCTGGGCTGAATGGAGACGAAAATGTTAGTGGCAAAATGTTGTACGATGACATTTTACATGAACAGTGGAAACACAGCACTGTAGTTAGTCCCTTCTTGTGCTACACATATATCTTACCTATCTTACTACTGGGCGCAGTCCAAACACGATTCTACGTTCACTTGCCTTAACAAACATAATACCTGGACGTGGAGCGCAAAAGGGGACTTTCTCCGTGCAGTGTTGCCACGTTGTGCACGTAAAATGTCGTACAACATTTTGCCAGTTACATTTTCGTCTTAAATTTAACCCATGATTCACTTGGTGTGCTTATTATGCGTTTGTTTATGGACATCCTGTAGAATATGGACAGCCGGGACGAAGAGAGCGGAAGCACTAAGGGTGATCCAGGCACGCGGATCACGCCTCTCCCTAGCCTTTAGGCGCAAGTTACCAGCATGTGTGCAGTCTACGCGCTGACATAATAGTCTCCCGAAAACGCTTACGCTTACACTAGGATGGTTCCTAAGGCCGATTCATTTTCGAGATTCTGTTAGTTTGTCAAGTTTTGTCACCTCATATCGAACATCGCTTGTCGACGAGGCTGTAAGGACCACTTACCCTACCTTCATCTTGCTGATAGCGCACCTCTGTGATGCATTCAGTAGTTACTACAAAGTATTTGTATTTTTAAATTTTTTTTATCGTTTAGAACACTATTGTGCAATTGACATTGCCAATACAGCACCATTTTGTAACATGACAAAAAACTGCATAAAAAGCACGTAGATAACCACTCGTCACAGCTTTATCCTCTCATCTAAGACTTTTGTTCAACGAATTCATTAAATACAGATAAATATCAAAGAACTTTTTTTATGCCCCACCGAGCGAGGTGGCGCAACGGTAACACGTTGGACACGCATTCGGGAAGACCCGGGTTCGATCACTGGCTCCAGCCATCCTGATATCTGTTTTCCATGGTTTCTCTAAATCACTCCAGGCTAATGCTGAGATGGTTCCTTAACAAAGGCCATGGCCGACTCCTCTCCCAGTTCCTGTCATTGTACCAAGTTGTGTGTCACCGTCTCTAACGACCTCGCTGTCGACGAGACGTAAACCCGAATTACTTTACCTTACATCAAAGAATTAAAATTAAAATCCAAGCAAAGAATTTAGTAACTTTACATAAATGAAGTAAAATCATTAACCGATGTTTTATTTGATCTTAAAAATATAACCTATTTAACAGTTAAATTCTCGTTATAGAATAATGTGTTGACCTTTTTGTTAATCTGTGGAATAGAATATCAACATAATAATTGCTTCTATTTTGGTATTGGTACTGTAGGCGCGCGAGAATGCTTGTATTTCACTGCCGTGAACGAGCGGCACATATACGCAAGCAACTGTGGCTGTCTGCGCAGAGCAGTCGTTGCCCGCAGTGAAGTACCTGCCCTGAGAGTCATCTGATTTTTAAACCTTCCTGCGACTCTCTTTTCCGAACGGTCGATGCTTACGTTGCTGAACACTTCAACATATGGTTCACAGTTTCAAAGCAGGAAGTTCAGCAATATTAGTTTAAACCAAAATATTACAAAGCTACAAATATAATTACGTTAGTTGTTTAGAGGGTATTATTTTTTTTATATATATTTTTCAGATCAAATTAACATAATCTGTAAAATAAATTGGCCAGAATTGGCTGAAAAGCACTGACTGTACTTAGGACTCAAAAGAATACTTTTGAATGATGATATCGGATATAATCAGCAAATATTTTGGTTAACAATAAATTAGGTGGAAAAGGTGTGTTTTCTGACCAAATTAGTTACTAATCAGTAAATTTTAATGACACTTCCTGCGCGACATAGAATACTAGTAAAATAATGAGAATATAAAAGTGTAAAAGAAAGAAGTTTGAGTTACAGTATTTTTAATTATGCTTCGTAGGATATTATAATGAATACTATGTACCAAAATCTTTCGTTTCAAGGCCTGCAAATAATATATTACGCTTTACTATCAGGAATACAAAATGTGTGTAGTGAACGATAAACTAATTAGCTAAGTATGTTATATTTTCAAATAAATGTTCCTCAAATTTTAAGTAGGGCGTAAATTAAGATGAATTCAACGTGACAGGTGACACATGGCTCTTGAAACAGATAACAGGGTTTGAATTCTATCAACTCGCGACATTTCTAGGCCTCTGACTAGAAACAACACATAGCCGATCTTCAAGCAGAAACGTGGCAGCTGCTGTATATTGGTTTATAAAGTGTTTGTTCACACTCTCCTGGTTGTGATAACACGGAACTTGACAACGTGCCAAGCGTTGATGCGACTGCTATACCGGCTGCAGTGTGTCTTACTAGCAGCTTGATTCAACAAGATCTTCTAAAACATTGCTATCTGCTAACCTCGCAGAGCTGATTTCGTGATTTAAGTACTTAAGAATGATACATATTTAAACATTAATTTATACGGTGTCACTGACTGACGAATAAGTAATAAGAATAGTGTACTCTTAGCCTCGGAGTAGTGTAAATTGCAATGGCTAGATAGTAACTTGATAACCGCATACCTTTCCCTTAGACTACCACAACTTAGTTTGTATACATTCAGTGCGCAGTTCTATGACTTAACATTTTAAATTTTACAGCACGTAATTAATATGAATTTTCACTTTATTTCACCAAAATGCATGATAGAAGATGTGATTTGAGCGTAAGTACATAATTTCTGACAAACCTGTGATTTGGTAAACTGCGAAATTTCCTAAGCATTTTTACAAAGAAATTCCTTGTAACTTTGCGAACGATTAGTTGTACGAGGAATACCTCTGTCATTTTTAAACCTTTGTAGAAGTAGAAGAAAGACTTTGTAGTTTCTACAAAAAAGTTAAGTTAATTTAAGAGTGTTCATTGACGCATCCACTGGCTTTGCTCTAATTTTCAATTTGCCGTTTAATTATGTTACGTGTACAGAACATTCAAAATAAAAGTAAGTTATGTTAACCAAGTTGCTTGAATTAAATCGCTTAGGTTCCAGAATTTGACACAACTTGGTTACTGTTCACTGAACATATCGTCCATAAAGCAATATGTCCTAAACTACGTACCAAAATATGTGTATCGTGAAGATCTCCGCACGTAAGCAGGTACAAGGAAGGACCCTCCCCGAATGATCGCAATAAATAAACCCAAATAAAGTCATCAATGATTTCATTTCAGTAAACGCAGCAATGTCGACGAAAGTACTTTTCCAGAAAATGATTAGGAGAGAGCAAACTGCATGAATGAAAGTTGCAAGTTAAGTGGCGCAAAGAGAAGACTTCAGAAACAGCTATGGATTGCAACTATCAATTGAAGAAAGAAGTTAGTTCTCTAAGAAATAATCAAGCTCCTACAGAAATATATACAATACTCTGCAAGATCCGATGGAAACAGTTCTTCTGACTCGTTTCCCAACACATGGTCACAGGCAGTAGTGAAGCAAAGTGTCTCGACGAACAGCCATGGGAAATGTTAAAATTTTGTACTACTGGTACAGAATAGGTAAAATGTTCTCGACAGTAATAGCTTAACTTGCCAACCAAGGTCTGCATCATGTCGAGGCAAACTAATCCTACTAAAAGTTCAGTGGTGGTGCTAGGCGACAACCATGGAAGGGAGATCTTCGCAGCTATTGAAGAAGCCCTGGGACTAATAAAACCATGAGTCCCTCTACAGGAAGTTCTGAAAACGGTCAAAGAAAATTAATCAAGTTAAATAAAGTTTAATTATATGGTGATCATTAGTGGTGCTAACGATGTGTACAACAATTAAGGCGATAAAGCTATGGTCCTGCCACGAAGAGATCTTGAAGTTTTGGAGTCACAGAAAAAAATGTCATCGTTGTTAACACTCCGCATATGTATGACGTATAGATACACTCTCTTGTATTAATCTTGCAATTAAAAAAAAACAGTAAAAAATTTTAAAGTGCTTGCTTGCGTTACAGCAGTGTTAACAGTGGTGTCATTTCAGGTATTTCTTGGGGGGGGGGGCAAGATTTTTTTTGGCGGCAGTGACCGTGTTGCATCTCTTTTATTAATTAAGCATGTGTAAATTAGTAACTTTAATAATAAAAGTTCGGTTTTATGTGCTTACGTTAGTAATATTTAAATATCAAAATACACAAATTATTTTTTTTACACATTTCCTTCTAAATCCAGGGGGGCATTTGCCCTGAATGTTAAATATTTAGATGTAAATTTTTGTGTCAATAATTTGCAAACCAAACATGGTAAGCACCTTTAGCAACTAAAATATGTAATATTGTTTCTATTAGTAAACATACATTCCTAGATAAATGGCTTGTAAAACAATGTAAGTAAAAAGGTAGAGACATCCTCAGAAAGCCCTAAACAAAGAATGCCAACATTTATTGACAAATGGTTAACTGACTAAAATCAAAGGTCTGCTACTAAAGACTTTTAAGTGTAAAATCTTCATGTTGACATATTGGTCTTAAAAGTAAATTGGATACTGATAAAAAAAGATCAATTGTTCACAGTTATAACACCAAATGATGTAGCGTCTATTCCTCATAAGTTTAAAGATATAAAAAATTACCAGGCTAGTCATAAAATCAAACAAAATTTACACCTTGTTATTTATCACCAAAATATTCAATTCCTTAAGAGACAAACGGAGGAACCATCAGTTTGTAATAATGATATTGCACAGGGTAAATATAGAGTTAAAATAACTTGTCTCGCTGAGAACCATTTAAAATCTGAACAAATATAGCAGGTCAATATAGCCTAATTTAAGATCGCTGCTTATTATTGTAGGAAAAATGTAGGAAAAAGAGGTACAAGAATATTTGTGCATCACTCAATTGGTTATAAAGTAATAAACTTGTCTCAATATAACGTGAAGATCAAATCATTGAATGTTGTGGTATAGTATCTGATAATGATATATTGATATTGGCTATCTACAGAGAACCAATAGGAAATTTTATATTATTTATCTCATAACTTGGTGAAATTCTGTCAGTTTAGTTTTCAGTTAACGCTGATATAGTATTGTGCGGTGATTTTAATGTTGATTGCTTTGTTATAATATACATAAGAATCAACTAAACTTTTCATGAAGTGAAGAGTTTTAAAGGTCGGTTTCTAGGCGGGCTCAAGATCTCAAAAACACTAAACATTGTGCATGTAATTATAATTTAACTCAATCTCGTTTCCGATATTTTACCTAAATATGATTTTATTGTTCGATTTTTAAGGGTGAATTTCCCCTTAAGAATTGCGCGTACCAAAAATTGCATTGTGTAACTATTCTTCATTTTTGATCAATAATCGCCTCCTAAAGTTTGTTACATAATAAAAAAAAATACACACACACGATAACATTTCTTAATATTGGTTTATTTTACGAATGCTTACGTACAAGATTTTCGTAGCTAAACGAAGGCTTTAAACAGCCTTTTCTTAAGATATAATTTCTTGCTCTTTTTCTACCCTTCCATCGTACAGAAATTATCACTGTCAAGCGCCTTGTTAATTTATTTATTCATTATTCAGACGAAACTACAACTGTCAGGAACGTAAATGTGTAACTGATTTATAAAGAAGACCCGATTACGTATTAGTAGATAAACGTTGATTTAATTTATCATAAATTTAAACAGTGTGCGAACAATGTAACGTCAAGACTTAACAACTATACTAATTAATTTTTCGCTTAATTAGCTGGCGGGCTGACTACCAATTGCGGATTTTAAAAGATATTTGTTCTTCTCCAAATACATATTTTAAAGTTGCCCCGGCCCTCCTTTATGCTGAACATCTTAACTGCTTTTAAAAATATGTTACTCTAATAGCTTGTATGCCATTTAACTACAATAGCTACGCCGAAGATTGTACTATATCCACAACCTGATTGTTGGCATTCATCCAGTCTGTCCTCTTCACCGCCTAGAGACTCGGTTTTCTAAGTGATCATTACAGTCTTCTTGCAAGACAAATCATGTTGTTCGCTGCAAAAAGAAAGTCTTGTGTTATTTAATTGCTTTCTTTTTAAAACAGCATGATTGGAGATGTTTATCACAGATTATCAGATCCGGTAACACGGAATAAATTGGACCGTCTGGAAGAACGTAATTGCCTATCATTATGCGTAGCCATGGGGAGAATTTTGCGTGGCATGACGCTGGTAACATGAGCTCCAGCACCTCCTCGTCGCATGTCCGGCTAGACGTGACAACGCAGCATGTAATTTGTAGTGTTATGAGGAGAGTGATACCAGAGAGCAATCTTGTAAACAGCTACTACTTATGCCAGTGTAGTCAGCTCGTAGTTTCCAGTTATTAGAAGAATGTTTACAAGCATACCCGGCTTGAATACACCGTCTATACGAGTAGCAAAATACGGTTTAAGTCGTCCTTCCTACATCAATTAATTTAAGCGTAACATCATTCAAGCGTAATAACGTTAAGGAAACGTTTGGCAGAAGATGGTTTGTCAGTCGCTTGAATGCTGCTTGGAAAATAATAAGATCTTTACCTTACTCTATTGCGTAAACACATGTTTATTACTCTACATTCCTGTCCCCATGAGATTCTAAATACCCTCTTTGTACCCTTTAATTTTGAAACGACTGAATGACTGCTGAACAATCTACCGTGGCGATCGTTCTACAATATTAGTGTTAGCTTTATTTTTCAGACATAAATATGTATTAGTTGGCTCCATTGGCTGATCATTTTGCAATGCGCTTTGAAGGCCAAAAGGAAATTAAGTGAAATAATCCTTACATTGTTAGTAATAGCAAAACATTATTAATACGAAAGCTTCATATTTCTGAAATTATTTCTTATCATGTAATCGTTACTGAAGAAAAATATGTCAAGTATCAAGGACAAAAATGTTTTCGTAACTCATGATAGGTGAATAATACAGTTGTTTCAGCTGCACTTCTATTTGACAAAGTTTGGCGCTCAACACGAAGGATCCCCCTCTAATAAAAATTACTTTTTAAATATGTGATAAAATATTTAGGTGTTCCAAATTATCATGATGAATTAACAGACGTCTCAATGTTTCTAAAAGAATTTAGTCAGTCAAATTTACTGACGTAAAAATTAGGGACTCCTTGGTGAAGTGAGGTGAGAGAGTTTTACGGCCCTTTAACAACGTTGAGGGTAAAGTTGGGGTGATTAGACAACACAACACCCATGGGTAAGCGGGGATCCCAACCAACGACCTTTCGTACTGTAGACCGGTGCCGAACTGACTACACAAAGTAGGCCGGCGGGAATCTATGGTGAGTTAGCTACATAACGCATTTACAAATACTTGTTCAGTTATGTCCTTTTAGTTAGAAAATCACCTTATCCACATTCTATAGCAGTGAATGCGTTGTTCAGCTCTTAAGACCGGTTTGTTAAGGGCGCGGTCAACCGCAATTTTCATCACAATTTTTTATTTTTTATGTGTACCAGGTATTTTTTCTTATTTTAGACACAAAATGTAACTAAATTTGGCTCTTATGAAATTGTTTTTATCTCTCATAGTTTTCGCGTAATGGCTTGTTAAAGTCGTATTTTGCATGTTTCCGTTTTAACGACTACGCTAAAACCAACTACTATACCAAACTCAAAAAAATCACAGTGGATAAAAACATTGCAGGCTACAATGTCATGTTCATAAAAATAAAGAATAACATTTATTTGTATTTTTAAAAAATTCTGAAACTAAAAATAAAATTAAAAAAATAATACAATATTTTTTTTTAAATACAAATAATTTGTAATCTTTATTTTTATGGGCATGACATTGTAGCCTGCAATGTCTTTATCCACTGTGATTTTTTTGAGTTTTGATATATCAGTTGGTTTTAGTGTAGTCGTTAAAACGGAAACGCAAAATTTGACTTTAACAAGCCATTACGCGAAAACTATCAGAGATAAATAAATTTCATAAGAACCAAATTTAGTCACATTTTGTGTCTAAAATAAGGAAAAAAAAATATCTGGTACTAATAAAAATAAAAAAATGGTGATGAAAATTGCGGTAGACCGCGCCCGTAAGGGTGTTCAAGTGCGATAAAGTCAAAAAGTTATACTTATATGAAATAGTTTTAGTTTTGTAGACGATACTATTGTAAGTACAGTTTCCTCTCACGAAACAATTTTAGCTGGCGTAGTCTTCACATAACGGTGTGTCAGAGTCAAAATTTGCACGTTCTGCTGCCATGCAAATAGTGAAAACCTGTAG
Source organism: Medauroidea extradentata (assembly GCA_003012365.1). NCBI lineage: Eukaryota > Metazoa > Arthropoda > Insecta > Phasmatodea > Phasmatidae > Medauroidea > Medauroidea extradentata. The sequence continues at coordinate 53,552 of PNEQ01091248.1, read as the reverse complement.
ACTTACGTACATTAAATAATTCACAGTGAAATAACATACTATGGACTACGTAATAAGATATTTGAAAAAATACCGCGAACTATTTTTGTATTTAAAAAAAATTGCAGAATTTGCAACTTTTTCTGTACTTTTGCGATTTTTTTTAAATCATAATATTATGCTGTGGTTTTTAAAAAAAATGTAATGCATAACTCGTAGGATGTAAGTTAACAGTGAATTATTTTGTTTAAGTAGGTCAGTTGGTTTTCGCTATTTGCTTGGCAGCGTAACAGGCAAGTTTTGACTTTGACGCCCTGTTATGAGAAAACTATGAGAGTTAAAATTGTTTCGTAAGAGAAAACTGCACTCACAAGTATCGTCTACAAAACTAACAATATTTCATTAAAATATAAAATAATGATTTTGTCGCACTTGAACATCCTTAGAGTGCCTTTCACCATCTCACCATAAATGCATTGCCACATTCACATAAAGATCACTACAGATGAACGTGAGTATCTCGGAGAAGGTTTAATGACTTTTCTTGAATAAAGTTATCCTATCCGCGCGTTAGAGGCTCGAAGCGACGAAGCTGTAAGGTCGACCTTGAAGCGCGAAGTAAATGTAGCGTCGTAACAACGAGCCAAGCGCTGAACTAACGTGTAAGATTCCCGCCGATCCAGTTTTACTACGGGTCTTCAAGCTGTGACCATATTATTTTATTGATGGAAAGTCTGTAGCAAAGTTCAGTGCACGTCTCAATCTGAATTTCACATGCATCAGGTAGGTACATTTTTAAGTGTGGCAGTCTGAAAAGGCCCGTTATACTGTAGCTGTGTTGGAGTGCTTCGAAACATTGTTCTAATGATCATGGTGTTTTAACAATGAGATTCCGGCCTTGTTTGAATTGTGTTTTTATTTTGTACGTTGGCACAATGAGCGCACGTGGAGTTGTATGGTTAAAAAAAAGCCTGTTAACGAACACACTGCAACGCATTTTTAGTATGTGCTAGGCTTCACCCTTAAGGGCATGGTCTACAGCAGTCTTCAGTATTACGTTTTTATTTTTACATTTGTACATGACATTTTTTCCTTATTTTAGACATCAATTGTGATTAAATTTTACACTTAAAATTTTTATTTCTAATGGTTTTTGCATAATAACGTGTCAAAATAAAATTTTGTATATTACGGTTTTAAGTACGATACCACTCAAATTAATTGACCTACCAAACTGAAAAATTCGCGGTGAATAACGATGCCGCAGGCAAATATTTCTCCTTATATACATAAAAAAATTATATTTTTGTTTTTAAATCAAAATGCTTTACATAAATATTAATAAAAGATATATTCTTATTTTTTAATTCAAAACTGTTTTAATTTGTGGTTTTACATAGACCTTGTAATATCCTACAGCTTCATTACTTACAGTGATTTTTTTTTTTCAGTTTGGCAAGTCAGTTGGTTTTAGTGTCGTACACTTAAAACCGTAACTTGCAAAGTTTGACTTAAGACAAGCCATTATGCAAAAAAAAAAACTATGAGAGATAAAACAATTCCGTAAGATAAGAAAAAATATCTGGAACAAATTTAAATATAGAAACATGGTGATGAAATTTGCTGTAGACTGTGGCCTTAAGTTACAATTACTAACATAGCTGCAGGGGCCTCGGTGGTGTAGTGATAGACCACTCACCTCCTACCACGGTAATCCGGGTTAAATTCTCTACGGAATTGGATTTTTCGCGTGTGGGAAACGTGGCGGATGTTGCTGTTGGCCGGAGGGTTTTCTCGGTTTCTTCCCCCGCCCTTGCATTATGTTGCTGCTCCAATGTGGGGTCTCATCCCATGTGCGATCTCTCAGGGAACGGTAGACATCTATTGGTTCTGAGGTTGAAAGTCTTTCTCTTAGGGTGGGATACTCCGCCGCATGGTTCACTCCTTTGGCATTATTAGTACTGTTATTTCTATGAATAGCACAACTATAAACTTTAGCTTTGGTTCGACACACGACATCGAATAAGAATAAACAGAGTCATTTTTGTGGACGTTCCCAATGACGAAGTGCTGGCAAAACAGTTTGGTTAAAGGCGGTTCGGGTTATAATGAGCACTTTTTAAACCCTAGTTACTTTTTTCCTTTCGATCGTTTATAGTTTCCTACAACTTTTGAATATAAACAAATCAAGTGTACAGATTGTACCGTACTCAGTAGTTTACTCCTTAGTTTTTAATTATTTTTTCTAGACACGATGGTCTTCAAAAGTGTTCGCTATACTGCGAACTACCTATAACCATGTTTCCGTTTGCAATTTTATATAGATAAATATCATTCTAACTAACGATACGCGCTGGGCTGCAGCAATGATATGATTCGAATGGAGGGACGAGTCCAACCAACCTGCATGACCAGATACTGCAATGGCCATCAGCTGGGAGCTGTTTGACTTGACATTTTCTTGTTACCTTGTACCATCGTTGGTCGTGGCTGAGACTTAACGCATGCTATGCGCTTAGCATTTTTACCACACGTGATTAACTTCTCAGAAAACTTCTGGAAGCGTGAGTCCCGTGACAATTGAACTGTCAGGCGTCTGCCAGAAACACGAGGGCTAGTAGCCAACCCATGTGACCTAGACATAGCAGGAAGGTACGTCTTACAAACTGAAGTAATCGTTTAAGTCTGTGCATGACAACAATAGCTACTCAACAATCAAACGTGGCGGTGCAACGATAGCACGCTGGGCTCTCATTCAGAAGAATCTGGGTTAGATTCCTGGCTCTGGCCATACTGATTTCAGTTCCACATGGCATCCAGAAATCGCTTGAGCTGAATGCTGGAATGGTTCCTTAGCAAGGGATACAGCTATACCGTCTAATGACCTCGCTGTCGACGAGACGTTAAGGATGTTCGAAGTGCGATAAAATCATAATTTTATATTTATATGAAATAGTGTTAGTTTTGTAGACGATACTTGTGAGTACATTTTACTCTTACGAAACAATTTTAGCTTTCATACTTTTCTCGTAACGGTGCGCCAAAGTCAAGATTTGCTTGTTCTGTTGCCATGCAAATAGTGAAAACCAACTGACCTACTTGAATATAATAATTCTCGGGTATATAACTTCCCATGAGCTATGCAATAAGGAATTTAAATGACCATAACGTAATATTTTGAATGTTTTAAAAAATCGCAAATGTACAAGAAAAAAGTTGAAAATTCTGCAATTTTTTAAATTACAAAAATAGTTCACGGGATTTTTTAAAAATGTTCTATTACTTAGCTCGGGGCATGTTAATTGACTGTGAATTGGTCACTTACGTAAGTCAATATTGGCTGTCACTATTTGTATGGCCGCAGAACATGCAAATTTTTACTTTGAAACACCGTAATGAGAAAACTGTGCGAGTTAAAATTGTTTCGTAAGAGAAAACTGTACCCACAAGTATCGTCTACAAAACTAACACTATTTCATATAAATATAAAATTTTGATTTTATCGCATTTTAACACCCTTAAGGGCGCGGTATATAGCAATTGTCATCACCATTTTTTAATTTTTATATTTGTACCAGATATTTTTTCTTATTTTAGACACAAAATGCGTATAAAATATGCTCCTATAATTTTTTTTTTATCTCCTATAGTTTTTACGTAATGGCTCGTTGAAGCCAAAATAACATGTTTCCGTTTTAAGGACGACACTAAAACCAACTCTCTCACAAAACTGAAAAAAAAAAAAAAAAAAAAAAAAAAAAAAAAAAAAAAAAAAAAAAAAAAAAAAAAAAAAAAAAAAAAAAAAAAAAAAAAAAAAAAAAAAAAAAAAAAAAAAATAAATAAATAAATAAATAAATAAAATAAAATAAAAAAATAAAGTAAAATAAAAAAAATAAAAAAAATAAAAAAAATTCACAGTGAACAACAATGTTGTAGGCTACAAGTTCACATATGTTAAACCACAAAATGAAATATTTTTGTATTTAAAAAAAAAATATTGAATTAAAAAAAATATTTATTTTAAATTTCCGCATTTTTATTTAAAATACAAAAAGTTTATATTCTTTGTTTTTGTGTACGTGAAATTGCAGCCTGCGACGTCTTTATCCACTGTGATTTTTTTTTTTTTTCAGTTTAGTAGACTATGTCAGTTGGTTATAGTATAGTCCTTAAAACGGAAACATACAAATTTTGACTTAACAAGCCATTACGTGAAAACTATTACTACTTGCGCCTCAAATGCGTTGCAGAGAGTTACGGCTATTATATTTTGACGAAACTATTCAACGAGCGTTGTAATTGTTTATCTACGAAAAGAATACACGTTTCAAACTTTGTTGCTATATTTTAAAATTTCATAGCGTTTATTAGAAACATCATTTTCGGGCCCCTCAAAATGGCAAGAATGGGGTTTCCAGACTGTCGTGTCTAGAAAAATTACAACCGTATTCGAAAACACAACTATAGGAACAAGCCTTAGACTTTGAACTATGCTGCCCACAAATAAAATAATGTGATCACTGCTTTAGGTCCCATGGAAAAAGAATAATGTAAAGCACTGCACGCCAACTGAGCTGCTACCGCGGAGAGGCGATAATGTATTTCACACGTCGGTTAATGGCACTCTACCGCTCCTGCCTCACACTGACAGACACAACCTATCTAGGGAGGTCCCTTACAGTCGAGTTTGCGTTGTAGCCTTCATTTGCTTTTTCTCGAGTTATGGTTTTCTGTAATAGTCTATGATTTTTTTGTATATTGACAAAATAGGAATAATGAAAGGACTAGTACTAAGCAGTTAAAAAAATATTAAATCATAATGTGAAACCACTACATGAATATTGTTAACCCTACAACAAATTATATCGCTCAGTTTTGTAACATACAGTCTTCTGATGACTGTCGCAGAAATAGGCGTAACATATCAGTAAGTTATGATTTATGCAAATAAATGTGAATTACTGGAAGATCACCCATATTATAATACGGCTTTTTGCACCAGGACCCGAGCTGGTGTCCACTTCTTATTTATTTCTTCAGAATTTTTTCCTGCGTAGTATAGAATAGGCCTAAAATTTTAATTATATATTTTTGACTGATGTGTATCGGGTTTTGGCTGGAATACAAAATTTGCGTATCTACTGACTCTGTTCTCGTAGGCGTTCTCGGACTTGCTCTTGCAACTTGCACGCCAGCAGGGTTACCATCTTGCGACTTTGTAGCTACAAATTTTCTACCACGAGGCGACAAAAATGTCTGCTTAACGACTTAAGATTTTTTTTACACCTACGGCATTATTGTGATAAAACCGTTTGCTGGGTAGTCTTTAAAGTTTTAAATATCACTGTAATGCGTTTGGTATAAAAAATGATGGCTTAAACTGTGATTACTATGACCCGGCGAGGGTAATGTGGCCGACAGAGAATGATGTTTTTTTTTATGCCGTTCGGGGAAGAATATTTCAAAATTGAAATTAATAGATCGATATAAAATTCTGAGGTATTTGGTTCCAAACGTATATTTCTACGTCAAAAGGCCCCATAGTAATCCTAGTTTAAGATCCCATAATATTTCTAAACAGCTTATAGCACTATGTGGTAGGCTACTTAGTGCACGTGTCGGTGTAGAACTTATTGCTCCCCGAGGTACAAACGCAGCACATAGGCGAACGGGTTTTAAATCATTGAGGTAAGTATAGTCAGGAAATGGCTTTTTGTGGCATAGGCTATATTGAATGAAGCCACAGTTGTGGGCGTCATATCATGCCGTGGAGACCTTTTTCAGGTTATACAGCATCTCCAAATAAGAAAAACCTATCGTATGTTAATACAAATAAGATATGTTACTAATAAAATTGATTAACTACCCATCCATATGCTTGGGCCATGAAATTTATTATAAAATTATCGATTTGCGATAGGTTAACGGTATAAAAAAAAGTGGTCATGATATGACATTTCCATAGGCAGGGTGGCATTTTGAGCTACATCGTTGGCAATCTTGCACTGACGCCAGTGTCACAGAGGATTGGCACCCCGGGAGCTGAAGGTGTCGGGTAGGGGCGCCTTCCCCCTCCCCACATCGACGCTGATGGCGTAACGAGTATTTTTAAACGGAGGGCGGGCGTGCATGCGTTGGGCCTTGGTGCACGTTATGTGCGTGTGTGTGGCGCACGTTACTAAACACTCTGCCATGTGTACGTGTGAGGGAGGGGGATGTGCGGTGACATCACGACCTGTCCTGTCCGGGTGCTGACCTTCCCATCCCCTCCTCGTCTTGTCTCATACTACGTACCATCTGCTCGAACTGCTGGGGGGAAAAAAACCTCTCGTCGTGTTTTACGTTTATCTGATAGGTTTACACTCGCAGATTGAATAGTGATTATTTTTTCATTGAGCGACCGGTACATAAATATTGGTATTATAATTAATTCATAAATTATATACTTTATTTATTTAATCGTGCGTACTTATTTCTCCACGTTCATACCGTGTTTATACCGACAACCAAAACTTGAATTTTGCGAAACTGTTAAAAGTTTCGGAAAGTTACATTTTTGTGTAAATGCCGCAAATGTGCCAGGTAACCAAATCTAAATATGTAACATAAGTGTCGTATTGAGAGGTGTTTTGATAGTATTGTGCTATAAATTAGGTAATTCTGATTTCGGGAGACAATACTGCTGAACAAGTGTTGTTACAGTCTGTTTAAAATGCTTTTACTGTTTTCATGCGGAATTTAGTGTTTTGTTATAAAACGGTTGTTGCTTAAGAAAATAAAATTATCTTGAAATAGTTAGGAATTTTCGAAATTGTCTCTACAGCATTACTTCAACTTCTTAATTTTCCACATGTCGGGATAAAACATTAGTTTCGAAAATTTGCTGTCCGAAACCGGCTGTCGATTGCCCTTATGAACATAGTCTGCTACACGGTAGAATTCAAGTTTACTGTCAGTTCTAAAGGTTCTCTCGTGAATAAATTTTTAACAGAAATTTTTTATTTACGTACTGAGTTTGTTGGCACACGGTGGAGTGTGTTCGTATCCAAGGTTAATTCTACTACTCGTTTTTTGGACTTCTTTCCGCTGCTAGTATCAATGACGGGTCTACCTCATGCTGGCGCTTATGGAGAGAACTTCGGGTACAAAACCGAACATTGCCGAAAGATGAAGTTTCCTCCATTAGTGCCTGCATGAAACAGTCCCCCTTACGCGAAAATTGTCTCATACCAATCTAACAACATTGAGCTTCACAACCTGTAGGTACCAAGACGTTCCCACGGAATCGTGTTGTTGTTTACAACATCCAACAACAATAATTAAACTCCTTACACACTATATGAAGACATACAAACTGCCATTATAGAATACCTAGTCTTACCGCCTCTGCATGCTGATGCGCTGCAAGGTGCCGGCAGTCAGTGGTGTAATCAAGATAGAGACTCCCTGAGAGGAACACAAAAAAACAAGGAAATATTTTTAATTAATATTTCAGTTAATTTTTTGATGGAGTTTCTCAACGACAGAATAAGGCTTATTTCGCGTGACTATAAATGACGGACATGGGGATATACAATGGTAATTCGCTATACATTACAACTGAGTAATGGAGAAGAGAGAGTTTTTGGCTGGCAGGTGCCTGGTGTATGTTAAAGTGATAGTGACGAGTGGCGATAAGTATTGGGTTGCAACCAGTGTTCGAAGGTGTCTGGCGAGTTGGATCGCGGCAAGTAGTGGGAAGAAGGTGTTTTTGGACCACAAAAGGTTCATCGGTGCTCATTCATTGGGTCCACCATTGTGAGTGATTAGAAAAACTTCCCGTGTACAGAGAACTTATAAAAATTTATTATTTAGATTTTATAACCTGTATATAGATTTATTATTTAGATTTTATAACCTGCATATAGATTTATTATTTAGATTTTATAACCTACATGTAAATAGTAGTTATTTGTTTTGTTTGACATTTATTGTGATTAATCATTATTGACATAGGTTTTCTTTGTATAGATAGTTGTAAATAAACTAGGTGAGCTTTATTCATTTTCTTTCTTTTGTCAAAGACCTCCATCCCCAATCGTACCTAGCCACAATTTGTAACAATATAATCATTACTGAATAAATTGTTATGTGTGGTCATAATGGTTGATCTCTAGTAGATTACTATTGTGTTTCTGCATTCAACTAAAAAATATTTTAAAAATGTATGTTACCACTGGTTTCCCCCACGCCCTTCAATTCAAGAGCGGTATCGCCGCAGCTGTCCAATCGTGACACCCGGACCCTTGTTCCTCAACTGCAGAAATAATCAATTTATCAATTAAACTTTCTTGACGTGATGCAGGCGCTTGCTCTCTCTACGGCGACCCAATTCTGGCTCCTGCCCTCTCCCCATTGTATGATACCTACGTACACACAGACTAAGCTTTTCACTAACGATACCGTAAGCGTTGGACATGTGGGGTGAATTTGGGACACTTTTATACTTTTTTTTTTTTCATATAAGCAACGACAAAACGTATTAATTAAATGTCATGCGGCTATTTATTATTCGGAATTTATCGCATGTAAATTTCTTTATTCAGGGCTATCATATGTGCGAAAATTTTTTTGTTATATCCCAAAGTTACCGCCACTTACGGTACTTTTTAAAATTAATTTTATATAACGCTAGAACAAGGGAACGGCCACATCCCTGAGCCCTGACTGGCCAGCCCTGGCGACGATGCTGACGCTCTAACCTCCCGTTCCCTGTCCTGTGGTATTCCCTAACCAATACTGACTGGCAGACCTCTGTGTGGGCCGGATTTTGTGCTACAGCTAGAGAGGATGATTTATCGCGGGAAAACTTGACTGTTTGCTGGGTTTCAACACACGTTCAGTTTACCAAAAGATGACTTGCTTTCGCTTTTGTGTGGAGCTGTTGCTCTATTTGACAGATCTAATAAGAATCCCGCTGTTATATTTTATGCTTATTATTTGTTTGCAGACAGCTACGCTGTGTCAGACTTACATCACCCAATCATATGTGTTGTAATTAACTACAGCGTTTTCAAGGGTATCTTGGCACAAATCATTTTCGCGATATATCATCCTCTCCACCTGTAGCCTTACCGTATCGCTAGAAACCGGAAATATTCGCGGGTTCAGTGACCTGTAGGCTAGCCCTCAATAATATGTGTGTTCTGAAGCATACTGCAGTTGTTCATTAGCTGCTCGCTGACACAGTGCAATGGGCCTGCATTTAGTTACATTGTTATTATTGGTTCAGCGACCTGCAGGAATTGTCAAATAAGTCAACGACCAATTGTGGAAGTAGCACGAACACACCGTTGCTGGAATCCTAGCTTGTGCCTGAAAGAAAACGCGAAATGTTCAGGTACTTACGTATCGCGCAAAAACAACTGAATCAACTAGTTACATTTCTGAAAGTATATTTATCATAAACACGACATTGGACGATGTTATGCATACTATGCGCCAATCGTAAGGCATCAATAAAAAAAATGCTAAAACTTGTTCATATATGAATCAGTTCTAGAAAAAAATGTTTTAGTCCTATAAGTTTAATACTTATAACATGATATGGACTAAAATATTTTTTTCTAGAACTGATCCAAAGCTGAAGGATATTTTATACATGTCTACGAATTGGCACATAGTCTGTGGTGCATAACACCGTCCCATAGTTTTCCACCCAAACATGCGCACTGAATTAAAACAACATGGATACAGTAAAGCTGCGATTATTTTTCTGTGACAATTTATATATAAATTAAATATTATACTAAATACTATAAGTTTCATAAAGTTAGCAGCCAAAGATCCTACACATTACTTCATAATAGAAGGTGCTTACTTCAAACTCACATTAAAAATAATGTTGACGCTCAAAACTATAACTTATGTCGTCACAGATATTCACCAGATGTCAGTAATGCTGGTTTGAAATTTGTACATAAATAACGTAAGTAAAGAAGAAGACATACATGCCAGGGTGTTGGTAGCATTCACCGACGTGACAACACTGCTTAATTGAAATGGCTGTCCTGAGGCAGGGATTGAAATGAGGCGCTAAGGAGGAGGTATAGTGGCGTCGAGAAAATGAGTACTCTGAGAGAGCCACCGGCTATTTCTACCTACATCAAGTTCCCCAGACAAAAAAATCATCTGGACTCGAATACTCCGGCAATGGAACCTGCATCGCCTGGATGAGAGGCTTGAGTGCTTTTTGCACGACCACCAATCCCCTGGACTTATGTATATGCTTCGATATTTGTTTTAGAATTAAACATTTTTTAAAAATTAAAAACAGTTAGATTTTCTAAGAAAGTTGCCACTGTAATTTGTCTTCGACTAAATACCGGATTAGCGAGTTCAGTCAATGAAATACGCGGTCACGTAAAGTCGGCTGACAAGTTGCTACCGACTGGTTGGACCAATCGGACGAATTGGAAACCAGTATCTATAGTAATAGAAAACAGAGATAGATACAAGCACGTTTCAAGCTAAACTGTAGGTTAGGTTCGATAATGGAGGGCGGGGGGCATTCGGTTTCTACTATAGGTGTATATAGAATTAATTATACATCTCATAAATTTAATTTACTAGAAAATCAATAAAAACCAATGTTACCAATTACCATGGCATTACGATGGCAATGTTTGCATTTATGTCGACTTTTGCGTTACTTGTTTTGTACTGAACTTACTTGTTTACAGCATAATGACTTTCCTAACGATTCTACGCTTTCACAGAATGAAGAAAGTGATCAGTCCTGTAACAACGCTAGTTTTGAATATGGCGGAGAGATATAAAATGTAAGACGACCTAGTCTCTAATTTTTCGAAATTTATGGCTACCCGACACAGACAAATGCTGATTGTTTACTTACCGTAACCGAAGAAGACGTATGGAACAGTTTAAAAATGTTGTTGCTGTTTCACGCACGTAAAAACATGTACTCCGACCTCGTAACCTTGGCTAAATCTCTGCGCGAGAGGTTTACGGATGTTAAAATTATTTTCAAATAAAAAAACGCGAGTACTTTTGAAATTCTGTTATTGTAGAGGTCTAGATATTATTGCACTAAAAATTATAAAAATGACAGTTTTCCATTTTTGCAGATATTGTGGTTTCAAGCCCTTATTTGTCTAAAAAACTGTTTTTAATTTGTTATTAAAAATTGAAGCATACTACCGCATAGTGCTACATAAATAAACGTCCGCTGATAGATAAAATATCTACTCGGCAAAAATCTCATCGAATTTTATGAGTAGTTAAGATTATATTGACGATTGAGCATGTGTTTAGGATATTAAGGTTACAATTCCAGTTGGTGGTAGATTGAGAATTTTATAAATAAGCATGCCTGCTGAAATGTGTGAATAAAATCTTGAATATTTTGCATGTATTAAAATCAACTCAAATGAAATTGTACGAGGATGGTACTTTGTTGATGCCTGTAATTGGATACTGTATACTTGTATACTGTAGGTTTTGCGTGTGTCACAGCCTGATATATAGTTTAAATACGTCTAAGCTATTTTCTATTGAAACACTTTAAATAAATTTAAATTTTCTATTAAAATAGTTTTAATTAATTTAATCTATTTTCTATTTAAATTGTGTTTTGGGTGACAATACTCCTAACCATTTCAGTGGCAGTGTTTTAAATAATTTTGCTTGATGAATGTAAAATGGTTTGGTATATCAGTATTGTGGTAAATTAAATTTGTGGAAAGGTTTCTGAATTACGTTTCACACTTACAGTTAAATATTTATGTTGGGTTCTTCATGAGGTGTCTGTCGCTATCTGAGATTAATGGTGGTACTTGCATCATTTATATTTTTATTAAAAAAATAGAGGCCTACATTAGGTGCCCTAACCAAGGATATATTACGATGTTGACAAACTTATCCGACAGCAGTTGACAAGGAAGAGACTGATAAGGTGTTCTGAGGGAAAAATCTTTGGCCAAAAAAGAGAATATTATCTAACTGAAACCACACTTGACAGCAGAAGCGAAGAAATGTCGCTATATTTCAGTGAAGTAGTTCGCAAATTTAATTTAAGCAATGTCATCTGCTAAGGATTAAGTAAGTTATTTAAGACATAAATTTACACTCGAAACAAATATTGAAATATTATTGTTTTTGGAAGTCACTGGAGGGGGGAAATAAATGGCAGTCCCAAACTTATTTACAGAAACAAAAAAATTTTTTACAAATGCCATAAGTCACCTCTAGATATCTAATGTTACCACACACTTTGCTTTTCATTTTTTACATTCATGTGCATAAAAGTAATTTTTGCATATGTTGGACTTAACAAGTTTAGGAAAAAATAGCGCCTGTTCAATATTTTCAATTATTAATAATGGGTAGTAATTTTAATATGTCTTGCCTCAATTTTGCGGTTATCGGTTTGATTTTTTTTTTGTGCTTTTCAGAACAGTACAATAATATTGTGATGATGTTATGTGATACTGATTATAAAAATCCCGAGACAATTGTTTTTTGTTTGTAGTAATTCACATTAAATGTTTTAAGGTCGAATTGAGATAAGACTGTTAGAACTGAGTTATCACGTAATACATTCAACACCGCGCGCATTTATTGTATTGGTACGGTCTAGGATACTAACTTCTGTTTAAATAATTTGAGTTCCGGTGCTTAGTTATTGCGTAACTTTGCAGGTGACTGGCACTGTATTCACATGCAGGCCTGATTGAGGGTGCTGTAAATTATACGATTGTTGGTTCATTTGAGCGATAACCGTTTACTCTTTATTGTAATACACGTTATTGTTCTCTCAATTGGTACGAGTTTATTAAAATATATTATGTTTTTATGACGATTCCAATAAAATGCCTCTCAATGAAAAAAAAGTGTAGAGTAGTATCAGTTTACATGTGACTCAAAATTTGCCTGAACGCCATATTACCGTAATTCACCATTCTTGACCACTTTATACTTAAATTGCAAGTAAAGTGCCTTTGTGAAATACAGTTAAATCGGTAAGCTACTGATACTCCTACGCAGAAAATTTTACTATAGCAAGCACGTGTATTGCGTATTAACGTACATTATGCAATATAACATCTTGTATTCTGCACGCCAGTTCATTGTCATGCGCAAGGGCATAGAGGAGTAATGAGGCGTTAGAATTTAACGCGCGTACCAATGTCATCCCTACAACGCTGTTTTCTCTCTTTATTTTTCGTCCTTTCTTTCTTCCCAACCAGGAAAATACCACTCCACTAGCATCTCTCATAGAGTTACGACAAGTGTTTATGAATAAAAGTCGTGGAATTAATATATCACATCAGCATGCTGCCTGATTTTGTGTCGAGAACGGTTTCCTGCTTACGATTTACGTGCGGTACTGTATTAAGTAGATTTTATTTACTTATTTATACTACTTTGTTTTACACAGATGAAACAGATCATGTAGTTTTATTAAATTCCTGTAATTTCCAAATCATTAACTTCATATTATTGTCCATTATTTACTTTTTGACATTTTCAATTACGAATTCCTCGATTGTACGAATGATTCAATTCTAACTTATTAAAGGCAAGCTGGTTGATTATGAGTTTACTTAAGCTTTCATACTAATTTTTCTTTGATTACAAGGAATATTTTCCTAAACTGACAGTTAAACTTTCACAATATTCGTTGCGATTTCGGCAATAATTATAATATAGTTTATCCGAATATTTGTACTCTGAACAGTGTGTTGATTTAATTTATTACGACATTGGTAGCAATAATTATAATTCAGTTTAGTGTTTATGTTCATCAACTATGTTTAGGTACTTATGTAACAAAATTCATTGACGTCATACAAAACACGGAATTTCCTACAGCTAAGCACATCAGAATTTTTAGTTATATTTAGCTAAGAAAAATTCAGTCTTTATTTATTGAGGAGGAATAGTCGGTATTTCATCAATACAACGTGTCTACCTGGGAGAAAATTTCAGCGAATTAATTCATATGACTTCAATATTCACTGATGCAGTATGACTTTTTCCAGAAATATGCAAATTATCTCTGTATATATAAATGAAAAGACCGGCTGACTGACATATCAGCGCGCAGCCCAAACTGGTTAACCTAAAAACCTGAAAATTTGAAGGTGAATTTTCTCCAGGAGGAAGGCAAACACTAAGAATGATCCCCCCTCCCCCGAAATGTAACCAGTAAGAGTGTGAAAAAGGGTGACATTATTTTTTCTATGAATTGTCGACTTAGTTCAAAACCGATGGGCAACCGTAAGTTTATATCGATGGAACATATGCAAACGCATTTAAAACATTTAATGGACTTTTCGAATTTCGACCCCTAAAGAGGTTGAAAAAACCGGACATGTCTGTGATAAATCCACGATATATACCGAACCATTCAAAATACAGAGTTACTTTTTGTTTCAGAATAATGATTACGTAAATATCCGAAAAGGCATTTTAGGATTTTTCGAAATTGCTTTATTGTTGGTTAGTAATCCAACCATAGACAGCACTTATAGAGAAATTCTTTTTTATGTAGATTCTGGTGCCTCGGATAATTAAATTATACTATTTCTGACAAATAGTTCCATGAGTTTATTCAGCTAAAGAGTCCTGTAAGATTAAACATTGCTAAAAGGGAAGAATTACTCGTGGCAGCAAAGGTTGGAAATATTCTTACTGCAAAGATTGTAAGTTAGTAGGCCTACATGTCGTGTATGGTCCAGAGTTGAGAAGTACTTTACTTTCAGCAAGTAAAATAGAAATGTTACAATTAGATGTAAAATTTAAAAATAATGAAGTAATTATTTATAGTAATAAAGTGCAATAAAATAAGATTATAGGAAGAATAATCTCATATCAGGTTACTTTCAGAACAAGGGACGTGCATGCGCAGAAAGCTATTAAAACACTAGCAAATGATGAGGCATGGCATTGGCGGCTTGGACGCGCATCAATGGAAAATGTGATGGTGTTGAAGAATAGAAGATTGATACACTCTGAAATGTTACCATCAGAAATATTGTGTGAATCATGCATTAAAGGTCGACAGACAAGACTGTCATTTAACTGTAAATATCGACATAGTAAGAGAATATTAGAAATAATACATTCTGATCTTTGTGGACAAATAAATCCAGTCATACATGATGGCGAAAGGTATATGTTAACCTATTTAGATGATTACAGTCACTTTGGTGTAGTATATATGACATAAATTAAAAAAGAGTGTTGAATTGTTTCAAGAAATATACTGAAATGGTTGAAGCCAAGACTGGTACCAGAATACACAGGTATAGATGTGACAATGGTAATGAGTATATGCATCATTCATTTTAATATTACGGTGACAAGAAAGGAATCCAAATATAAACTACTATAGCATACTCTCCCCAGCAAAATGGGAAGGCTGAAATATTGAACAGAAGAATCAAGATTCGTATCTTGGTGTTCCGACCAGCTGTGTCTCAGCCTGAAGACGGGGATACATCGCAATCCCCGAAATGTTGCATTTTATCGTTGGTTTTAACTTGAGTTGTGTTGTCTATTGTCTTGCGTTTGTTGTCCACTGTTCACTGTTTTTTGTCTACTTCCATATTTTTTCATATTGAGAATCTGGTTCTATATTTGTGTTTGTCTTTTGTGCCTGGGTGTTGTGTCTATATTCGATAGAATTCTATCTCTCGAATTCTTTGTTGTCTAATACAACAATTATTTTGAAAAAAAAAAACTGACAGAAATACTCTTAGGATTGCTTTTTTTCTTCTATTTTTGTGTGTGTTTTATATTTGTTTTTTCTTGTTCGTTTTCATAGTTTGTCATTCAACACAGGTTTGATCAGCAAAATATGAGCAATGGCGTATGTCCACAAACCAATAAATTCTAACAATCATAGAGAAGGCTAGAACTCTAATAATTGACTCAAAGCTTACAAAAGAAATGTGGGGTGAGGCAGTATAAACATCTATGTACAGTTGACAAGAAGATACCGGCAGAAATATGGTATAGTGAAATGCCAAATTATGGCAAAAGAAGCATACATGCACATAAATAAAGTACTTAGAGAAGGTAAAATGTCAGAGTAAATCAAGGAAGCTCTTTATGAGTGGATACTGTAACAACGGCTACATATTATGGGATGAAGAAAAAAATGTATTGTTCAAGCCAGATAGTAATTTTCAACGAAGAAAAATAAAGTAAAGAAGAGCATCTATTTGGATTTTGAATTGCAAAATTTAATAGACAAAAGTATTAGCCAGCCGACAGTACAATACATGATAAAACTGAGAAATAATAAACAGAAGCACCTGACAAAAACAAATAAGAAGACACAGAGAAGAAAGGAGAAAGTACTTTACAGGAACGGGAAAAGCAGAGTAGGAAGATACTAAGCTTTGCAAGACTACATGTGTGATGATTTCCACGAGTGTTAATTTTCAGCCTTCAGTGTAGAGTGTAAGACACATAATGTGCCGAAAACGAAGAGAGAAGCCATACTAACCTCTGAAAAGGAAGAGTGGATGAAATCACTCGAAAAGGAGCTACAGTCACGTGAGAAACATAATACTTGGTTATTGTTAAAAAAAAAAAATACTGAAAATAGTACAATAATTCATTGTCGTTGGGATTTTTTAAAGGAAGGGGGATCATATTTATATAAAGTAAGGTTAGTAGCAAAGGAATTGAAACAAGTGAATGGAGCGATACCTATGCACCTATTGGTAAACTGTCGGCTTTGAGAACATTATTGATTATCGCAAAAAGGAAAACCTCCTTATAGAACAAATGGATGTGAAGACGGCATTTTTGCATGGGATTCTACGAGAAGAAATTTTCATGTATTTACCAGAAGATATGAAAAGTGATGAGTTTGTTTGCAAGTTGAGTAGGTAATTATATGGATTGAAATAAAGTCCCAGACGTTGAAACGATACCTTTCATACACTTATGATTGAAAGTGGTTTTCAGCGTTCAGTTTATGACACGTGTCTTTATACCAAAACTAATGATCCAGGACTTTATGTTGATTACATTTAGATTTGTCATTGTAATGAAAATGATATCAGCGTGTTTCAAAGGGAACTTAAATCTAAGTTTGATATGGTGCGCTTAGGACCAGTGAAGCACTTTTTATGGCTAGAAGTAAATAGAAACTGTAAAAACAGTGTTGTAAAAGTGCATAAAAACAATTAATTAAAAAAATCTGTTAGAAAGGTTTAACATGAAAGACTGTAAAGATATAGCTACCGCAGTTGAAAGGGCCAACAACTAATCAAAGAAACAAACGCTGATCTGATAACTGAACATCCATATAAAGTACTTGTAGGTTGTCTGGCATATTTAGTTATTGGCACTAGACTTGATCTAAGTTTAACAGTTAATTTGTTCAGTCAATGTCAGGATCGTGCAAATTATACTCACTGGAAGGATTTAGGGTTGCGTTGCATAAATGTGTCTCAAGATGAAAATGATGTAACCAGTTATACAGATTCTGACTGGGCTGCAGACTGTGTGGATAGAAAAAGTACTTCAGGCCTATGTATATTTTTGTACGGTATTATTGTTTTGTAGACTACAAAAAAAACCTGTGTCACTTTCTACAGCAGAAGCATATGAAGCTCTTAACTCAACAGTAACAAAAATGTTGTGGCTCGAAGGACTGTTAAGTAGTTTAAGTGCTGTAAATTGTAAATTTGTGTTAGTTTTTGTTGGCAATCAAAGTTGTGTTCACATAACAAAGAATAAGGACTTGAAAAGAGAAAAACATATAGATATCAGACACCACTTTATTTGAGATGTAATTCAGAGAGGTGATATTATTATCAAGTACATGGCTTCAGCAAAACAGAAGGCTGATATTTTCACCTAATCATTAAGTAATGATATTTTCAGTTATCATAGGAATACTCTAGGTTTAAGGAATTGTTGAAATGGAATAATGTAAAGTTAACTTTATGAGAAATAAAATGCTGTGTTAAGGGGGAGTGTTGGCATAGGCTTGTATGTGTAACTCAACATTGGAATCATTGTGTATACTCTGCTGTTTATACTATCTATGGTGGTTGTGTTCTAAATTATTTTATAGTAAGAGTAACCAGTATAAATCTCGGCATGCTTGTGAGAAGGCGTACTTCATTGTGCCTAATCTACATTGTACTCCTCGTAACTCTGGCGGGTTCTTCACCTTGTACCA
The DNA here is from genome assembly GCA_003012365.1 of Medauroidea extradentata. Taxonomy (NCBI): domain Eukaryota; kingdom Metazoa; phylum Arthropoda; class Insecta; order Phasmatodea; family Phasmatidae; genus Medauroidea; species Medauroidea extradentata. Next base: position 35,365 of record PNEQ01091248.1, on the reverse strand, counting down.
AGGACAGACGTACTATTTGCGTTGTTGGCACAGGACTGAGGTACTTGCAAGTGAGACACAGTGTTTACTTGCTGCGCTGATCTCAACACGCCTCTGGCATCGTCGCGGCCTTACTCTCGTTGTTCTTTCTAGTCCCCGTACAACAAACAATCCGATCATGTCCGCTCATGACGGGGCCGTGTTTTTTGAGATCACAGCCGCGGCGTGTAAACTCTGGGGGCCTATGTCAAACAAGCTGAGGAAAGTGGATCGCGCCAGGCATGCTGGCAAATTTGTCCGAAATAGACCCCTCAGCCCTCACCCAGATATTCGACGTACGTGGTATAATGCTTCCGGCAAGAGGACGGGGAAACAAGATGGTGGGAGGAAATGATTCAAGACGCGCTGACAGCCCATGTAAACAGTGACGACCCGCATACCGAGTACTAGAGTGTCTGCGTCATACTTCATGGTGAATTTTCCTTCACTATTACCGATTCCAAATTTAATAAGATTTATTTAATAATATGACAATAGGAGCGGAGCATAGCTAATTACCTTATTTGGCTCTGCGCATATTGCATATGAACAAGTATAAAGACATTACGAAATATTCTGAATAATATACAATTTAAAAAAAATACTAAATATGTCTCACCGTTTAATTAAAGGTTGATACAAGCTTTTCCACAATTGCCAGATTTATTCATGTTCGAGACCTGTTATGCTAGAACAACGAAACAATGACGTTTGAAAACATTTCATACCTCTAATATTCTGCTCAAAGTTCTCTCCTCGCAAGAGATTGTTGATGGTCTCTGTAAATATTCAGTACCGTTGTTACATAAAAAATATACACACTTAGCTTTACAACAAACACTATATATTGGTTCAGTATTGTCTGAATACCTGTAAGTTATTTACGTTTCTAGGTACCTTCTATGAATAAAAAAAAAAGAAAGAAACTTGTAAAGGTTATGCATGGCAGTTTTAAAATTATTTTAATATTTTTTGTGAAAGCAACCGAGTATTAATACCAAAGAATTGTGCATTGTTTTAACCCTAATTATATCGTAGCAATGAACCCCACGTTTTTTATTTTTATACCAAAAGGATCAGAAATTGTATGAAAATCGCCAAAAACAATCAAAAGAAATTTTTACGCGCAAACTGTTCATTATTTTGTAAAAAAAAAAAAAAAAAAAAACTACACATATTTGTACACTGTATGACTACACTCATTGCCGAATTATTTTAAACCACTGTGTTCAAAATCATTTGAGATATTTGCACCAATGGGAAAGAAACACTTCTGAGCATGGTCTTAATTAAATTGACCCTCGCAAAATTTTACTGTCTATAAACAACTGGTCACTTTACCAGTGGAGGACGATCAATAGTCAATAGAATCCATCTGTCCGTACGAGTTGTGAAACTTCACATCGAAAAAAAAAAAAAAAAAGACATGTTCTATCCGATCGTCTCATTCAACATCCACCTTACTCGATAAATTCACTCGTTTAATTCAGTTTGAGATTACCATCTCGGACGATTCTTACATGCATATAGAGCGTCGTGTAAATGCTGCTTTACACGAAGACGCACAAACACGTATGCTTCCGCACTGGTGGAGTACGCTCTACAGTAATTCCGCAGATTTACGACGTCAAAACTTTGACCGTCCTTGCCTGAGAGTACTTGATCTTCACATCGAGCGGCAGTGCCACAGTCAAGCATTTTCATGTAGCTGTTACGAACTCAACCTTTTTCATACATAAAAACACACTGGAGGACCGGGCATTGCAACCTTTATTTATTTACTACAGAATACACACTATACGATGCCGCGACTATTTGTCAAATCAGTATGTGTCCATATCAAGCATAGATAAGAAGATACCAGACAGTAGGGGTCTCACCTCGGGCGTTGAATTTTCCATTTATAAATCATAACTAGAGATGATGGTTTATCGCAAGAAAACTTGACTGTTTGCTGTATTTCAACGTACGTTTCGTTTATGAAACGATGACTGACTTTCGCTTGTACGTAGAGCTGTTGCCCTATTTGACTAAGCCAATAAGAGTGTCAGACGTATAACACCCAATCATATATGTTGCAAGAAACCACAATGTTAACTTTGTACAAATATTACTATTATTGGTATTAGTCGTCAATGTTTGCATACGCACTGACTGTTGTGTTTCAGAAAAGCCCAGAATGTATTCATAATAAAAAAAATATATATACTGTATATACATATACATGCTAATTGTGTCGTCAATGTTAGAAATATGTTATCAATTTACGTATTCATGGCGAGGTAAGCATTTTACTAGAACGCGATAAATCTAAGTTTTTAATGTGTTTATAAACAGTCAAACAATAAAAAAAAAAAAAAAAAACAGTCATTCCAACTCTGCTGTGATGTCCCACTTAAAGGGCACGGTTTACAACAATTTTCATTGTATTTTTATTTTGTATTTGTACCAGACATAATGTTTCTTATATTAGACCCTTCACCATCGCCGAAGACCTCGATGTTGAGCGCTGACCAAAATCTCTCACTCACTCAATCTTATTTTAGACGTAAAATGTGACTATATTTTACTCTTATGAAATTGCTTTACCTCTCACACTTTTTGCGTAATGGCTTGTAAATGTCAAAAACTTGCATGTTTCGGTTTAATGCACGTCAATGAAACCAACTGACATTCCAAACTGAAAACTATTTGTCACTGAATAACGATGTTGCAGGCTACAAGTTGGCATACATAAATTCAAAAATAATAATGTTTTGCATTTAAACAAAAATGCTGAAATTTGAAATGAAGATTTAAAAAATTTAATTAATGTTAAAAATACAAAAGTATTACTTTATTATTATTATTTTTATTTTATACATGTCAACATTGTTAGCCTACTAACTGTGAATTTTTTTCAGTTTGGTTTGTCAGCTGCCTTGGTGAACTTATTTTGTGCGTTCGAGTCCAAGAAGTGCGGAGCAGTAGAGGCGAAACATTACCCGGACCACACCTCACCATAGCCTCTAGGCTCAATTCAGTGAACTACCTTGTAGTCTTTTTGCGGACAATTCGCCTCTATGCGATATTCAATTATGACTATACCAATTTATGTAGTAATAATTGAAATAAATGTGGCTATACCAGCCTACACTGTCTTTAGTAGTGTGAACTGTGATTGTCATGCATAAAATAACTGCAAAACACTTACGTCCGCCATTTTAGTCGCCATAAAACAAGCTTTAAATGTTAGTGCAGCTCCTGAAAAGTGTATATATGCGTACTACGTTCGTTGAATGCTATTCCTTAGTAAACTTCACTCACGATCATAGAGTACGTAGTTTTCGAATAAACTTATACCGAATAAATATCTGCACACCGCTCGGCTGTCTGCTTATCTCATGATCTTGACCGGTTGAGAAATATTCTTCTCAGTGTCCCTTTCTGCCTGATAACGGAAATTCACAACAATGGGTTAGAAAAGTACGTAAATTTCATGGAACTATATAGGCGGTGTTGTTAACATACAAAAGGATGTAACTGACGGGAAGGATAACAATTTAATTCAGTCGATAGCTAGCTAAAATTATAAAAAACTTATGTTTTCAAACAAATTTGGCTACATAGTACGAATAATTTACAACATTTCTATGTAACTGTTTTGCGACATCTGCTCCCTTTTCAGGATTTAAAAATTAAACTCGAAAAAAAAACAGCATAGATAGGAACCCGTGGACTTAAGGGTCCCGGCTACCTGCGCGTTAAAGGCTCAGAGCTACCGAGCTATAAGGGAGACTCTGAAGCGCGCATCAAATGCCGCATCGCCACAACGAGCTATGCTCTGAACAAGCGTGCAAGATTCCCGTCGATTCATTTGTATTACGGGACTTAAAGAAGCGGTGACCACATAATTTTGTTGGTGGAAAGTCTATAACAAAGTTCAGTGCTCGTTTCTATCTGAATTTCGCATACATCCTGTTAGTACGTTTTGAAGTGTGCAAGTTTGAAAATGCTGTTTTTTCTCTGTTGGAGGGCTTAACAACAGTGTTTTAGAGATCATAGTTTCTTAGCAATGACAGTCCGTCCTTGTCCGTAGAACGTATTTACGAACACACGGCAACGTATTTGAAATACGTGGAAGGCGGCGCTCTCAACGTAGGCCACTGGCATGGCATGGAACTACACTAATTGTAGAGAGACACACCTAAAACTGTCATATATAACTGAATAAACAACCAAAGCCACATAGCTTAGGGATGTCACGTGCTAGAACAATCACTCGGTAGAAACACACAATTAAAAAAAAACATTTGCTAGAAACACAGATAACAGAAACGTCTTATGCAGGAAACACCGAAGTTAGAACACCCATACTACAGAATCACAGATGAACAAGCGTATGACAGAAACACACAATTTAGAATAACGTATTTTAGAATTGTGTACGTTAGAAACGTCGTACAACAGAAACTCACATCTTAGAACTATTAAACAACAGATTCAAAGATGTTAGCACAAACATACGACAGAAAACCACAGCTTAGAACCACATATTTTAGAAACACGCACGTTAGAAACGTCGTACAACATAAATTCACGTCTTAGAAGTATCAAACAATATAATCATATATGTAAGAACGAACGTACGGCAAAAACACAAAACTTAGAATTATATATTGAACCACCACGTACGTTAGAAACGTCGTATAAAACAGAAATTATCATGCTTGAACCATTCAGCAGAGCAACAGATGTTAGAATTAACGTACGACAGAAACGCACTACTTAGAACCACATATCGCAGAACGACGTACGTTAGAAACGTCTTACAATATGAATTCACATGTTAGAAGTGTTATTAAACAACATAAGCACATATGTTAGACCAAACATACGACAGAAACATGCAGTTGACATGACAAACAATTGTCGTTGCTCTGGGGAAAGGCCAGGGTGGCGCCGAGCGACGAGGGAATCCCGAAGAGCCTCATCTGGCAGCCTCACCACATGTCGCCCCTGACGACATACTTACATCTGCGCGACACATCGCCATTCTCGGATTTACGACCCGCAGCCGCATTCCTTTCCTGTCTTTGTTGCACTCGGTGCACATGCACATTAAATATATACGCAATACATGCGACAAAGTCACCAAGTAAGGCTAACATCTAAGAGCCCGTATCATTCGTATTGCGAGTTATTCCTTTCTCATAACTATTGCGATACTTTTTTATTGTATGAAAGTTGTAGCGTACCATAAATTAGGGTCACCAAATATTGTACAACGATAATATTGGAAAGTCATAAGTACAACGCGAGACATATTATTTCATACCGGTTTCCGCCAATAGAAACATAGAAACGTTGTATCTTCTGTAGTGACGCATTGATCTTTGGGCAGTTTTGGGTTCTGGATGTAGATTAGATATAACTGGAAATGTAATCATTATTTAATAATACAGTTTTCCTCTTTCAGTAAGTAATTTGATAAGTTAACCCCTAGTCTGCTCATTTTTGTGTCGTATGAAAAAGATATTCAAGTCTTTTGTGCAATAATTAGGTTTCAGTGTTTTATTTTTAATTCTGAACGGTTCATTAAGAAAATAAAGCACGATTTCTAACTAAGTTATTGTTGCATTTCCTTTTTGACACATGCAGCCACACCTCGTTATATAAGCCTCAGAGATAGCCAGTCTCAAAATAACGAAATTTTTACAACGACAGTAACTAACTTATTTAGCAGTTTGCTAGTGTTCAGATCACGCTGTTAGTAACACACCTTGCACTTCAACAATGCTAAGAGGCTGCAGTTTCCCACATTGTCTTCGTAAGATATTTGGCGTTACTTTGTGCCATCTGCGAGTCACATTGTGCCACGTCAAATATTTTTTTCGGGCGTTTAATAAGGAAATATCGAAACTAACATCACTGGATTAAATTAATGATTTTGATTACGCACACATAATTTATTATCTCTTACTCAAAAGGCTTAAAATAATTAAAGTTCTAAGTGTAATAAAGTGCATCCTGCCGCAACAAATTAACCGCAGTTTACGGTAGCTAATTTCTTAACCTTGCACAACGCACATTATATTTATAAACATGACTAAGTAAAGCATAATTATTAAACATTTTGAATACATAATTTCAAACAGTAATAATATATCATCGTTTATTTATAACCGAATAACACTTAGTAATGGTTAAGTACAAAAATAATTTTGAGAAATACGTATATACAGTAATTTTTCTAACTCTTCAGCTATGTTAATAACATAAATACATTCTGTATAAAAGGTGGTCCATCCTTTTTTTACTGCCCATTTCCAGGAAATAACCGTTCACTACGACAGCCACCGTATCTTGTGCAATGATACGAACGCCTCTAGTGGACTCTGAGGTAAGAACATTTTTTAGTTCCGGTAAACGATCAAATATGTATTTGCGTAGGCTGTTCTCGGAAACTAATCAAAACGTCTGACGTTTGCAATGCTTGCCTAGCTGTATTGTTTACTTTTAATTATAAGAATTATAAAATTAACAAATATTAAATTCCCTATATTCAACCAATTTAATAATTATTGTGTTTTACAGTTGTAGAAAAACAAAACTAACGGGATTTAATAATGGCCGTTGGGAGCGCTGATATCATCACACTAAATATAATGATTTTCACTGATTTAATTTCTTAAACTGCTCCGTACGGAACCAGTGAATAAAACACTAGTAGTCAGTACATATTCGCTAATTTCTATTAGACTGACGTGTCGCTAACAAAAACCGCCACAATGACGGATATAGTTGTCTGTTGTAATTGAACAAGTGACGCGCAGATCGCGTGCAGCTCGCTACAATCATAAAACTCTCTCGCGGTCTGGGTCACAATGCGTTCTGAGGCGCTTACAAAAGCTCACGAGCTGAAGTAGGGTAGATATCTCATTCATGTGACCAGTTTCTGTCCTTCACCTGAATCTTGACGAACGCCTGTAATGCTGTTCGGGGTTTTAAATTGTCGAATTATATATATGATAATTATTTTGCTAAATGCGACATCCGCAATACATTCTTTAACCGTTATTTTATTTACATTGCAATTAACACTAGTTAATTGCGTGTTTGTGATATTTTGAACACAGTGCATTCATTATCTTCGCTGTAGCTCTGGCCATGGCTAATGTGTACATTTTCTTCGCGCCCAATGACGACTTCCGCTTACTCTGCTCGAGAGCAGATTAAGAGAGGCGTTGATCGAGAAGCTACTCAGGTGAACATATTTGGTCACGGGTAAAATTGACTCGGATTACCGTTCGTAAAAAGGAAGCTGAAATGTTCTGTTACTTACCCTGGCCTGGTTAGCGTTTGTAAACGCCACTTGCAATGTCTACAGTAGTTGAACCTGTGAGTGCTGGCGATCGCAAGGATAGGGATTTACCATTTTTCATTAAATAGCTCTGCTCTGAGAACAGGGAAATATTGCTATAGGTATGAAAGCGTGGAACAAATTTATGGGTAGGAGTTTTAAATTTTTTTGAAGAGGCTTATGCACCTGACGCATGAATGGTGTTGTACCGTACCGCGCCAATTCTTTTCTACGCGAAACAACTAAACTTATTCACAATATGTTTATCTACGAAAAGAACACACGGTTTAAACTAATCTTGTATCATTTTAAAAATTCAACATGCTTATTAGAAACGCGTATTTGGGGACCCTCAAAATGGTTAAAAACTGCCTCTTTAGACAGCTGTAACTGGAAAATTTCGTAAAACACAACGTTGGAAGCATGCTTTGGAATTTACTACAAAAATTTCCACAAATAAAATTGTAAAGTATCCCTTTAAGTCCCTTAGGAACAAGAATAGTACGAAAACAATGTACGCCAGTTTGGCGCGCTGCGAATTGAGGCGATACTGTTACCGTCGAGTGTGGAAAGCTGAACCTTATCGCTTCACTGTTTCAACACATCAAACGCGGAAAATTACATCCGGTATATAGTCCTCTTAAATTTGAGAAACTCAGAGAACTAGAACATATGACACATAATTATAATGTAATTAGTGTATGTAGATATATACTTAAATTATAAATAGTTTTACATGAAAATTAATAGAGACGATGGTATATCGCAAACATTTGTTGTGCCATCATACCCTTGACAACACCGTTGGTTCTTGCGACATGGGTGATGTACGTCTGACACAACGTAGTTCTCTGCGGACCAATAATAGGCATCAAATATTACAACAGCCGGATTCTTATTGAATTAGTTAAATAGGGCAACAACTCTGCGCACAGCGAAGGACAGTCATCTTTTCATAAGCTCAACATATGTTGAAACCCAGTGAATAGTCAAGTTTTCCCGCGATAAACCATCATCGCTGACAATTAGATGATCACCGTTTTGAATTCACCTGTTAGTTCTTATACAGGGTGAGTCACGTCGGAGTGAGTATATTTTGCGTGGCGATAGTTTATTGAAAAGTGTTTGTGTGTTTGCGTGTGTGTTCTGCAAAGTGAAATATAGTGGGGTTAAAGCTACCCTTACATTTAACAGTAAATTTTAACTTACTTAACGATTAATTAAAATTACCACTTGTCGGTAAGCAACGACACTCTGCAAGGTGATAAGGAAAGAAAAGTAGGCTTTACGTCTCGTCGACAGCGAGGTCAATTATAGACGGTGACACAACTTGCTACAGAGACAGGAGAGGAGTCGGCCATAACCGTTGTTAAGGAACTATCCCAGCATTCGTCTGGAGTGATTTCGGGAAACCCTCAAAAACAGGAATCAAGATGGTTGTAGCCGGGAATCGAACCCGCTTACCCCAAACGCCAGTCCAACGTGTTACCGTTTCGCCACCTCGCTCGATCTGCAATGTGGCAAAACGATGAAAGACCAGGTAGTTATTGATTTTATTTAAATAAATGAAATGTTAAAGTTTATTTTCAGGGCAGCATTACTCCCCATTACGGAAACATTGAAAACACATTTTTGACTTATCATAAGCTACCAACACACAAAATTAACACATTCCATACTGCATCACTGTGCATTAAATATTGGTGTCAAACTCAAAAAGCGCTACGCTATAAATGTTAAGTAATTTCAATAAATATAATTCATAAACTTGCGAGACCCCCACTTTGAAGTCTGCCTGCTGTTTACTCTGTATTCTTTCACCATGAGCGTAAAATAACATTGGCATGCACTTGACAACTGCCGTGCGTCGGCAAACTGACGTTTTAGATTTTCAACAGTCATAATTACACTGCTGTCGTGCTAGTCGTTGCTCGTGTGTGTAAAACAAAAGGCAGTCTTTTAACCTAGAAGTTCTACAGTAATACACCTCGATCACTGCAACACAACTGCCTAGAGCTCAAAGCATATATTCAGTGCTAATACCGCACACCTTGGAACACAACTACGCTACGCCAACTGAAGATGACCGAAATCAGGATGGCCGGATCAAGGATTCGTCCTGCTGATAACTAAACAGAGTAATTTACTGCAGTAAACGTTGACAGTTAGTTTCCAATATAGATTCAGTGTGACTGACATAATTTGTTTCATTAACCGTGTGTTATCGTTTGAGAATTCGGGTGCGTCTCTACATGAACGTTATTCGTCTGCAGACAGCTGAACTGCGTCGATCTATAGTTGTTCAATTTCCCTAAAGTGCGACATAAACAAATATTTTGGGAACTAGTTGCTAGGTAAGATTTTCGCAATTTTTCACTCCACTCTTTATAAATTATACAAACGGACACTGCATTTTTAGGTGAGGCAATCTTGACCCTCAGCTGGCGGTCCACTGAAAAGTTATTTTACCTCAGGCACAGAATATTTAGGCATACAGAAGTGAAACAGCAGGTAGGACAGCGAACTCGGCCACACACGCCAGCAAAATGGCTTCCCTGGCCAGGAAGATGGCGGAGACACCTACCGCCAATCAGCGTAAGGCGGTTACCCTGTTAGCCGGCAGCCAGGCCAATAGGAAACCTGCCGTAACATGCAGGAGCCAAACATACACGGGGCTGATATCAGCAACCTCGGGCAGCCAATAAGCGGCCAAGTTCGCCCGTATCAAACGAGCCGCCACGCCATTTCACGTCTGTATTACTATTTAGTGTGTGCCTCAGGCCAAGTGAGATGGCTCTGGTCACCGTAGAAAAAAAACTCATTTATGATTTTTTCCGTAGTAATCGCCGACCAGAGGTTGCGAATTCAGAAATTCCGCTTCCAGAAACAACAACTCAATTTCAACGACAGCGAAGGTGGCATACATCAGAGACAGGAAATTTTAGCGAAAAGATTTTTGCCCCACTTTGTTTCAATGCCTTACGTACATGCCTGCAGCTCAACTTCAAAGTTATTGGTACAATATTTAGGTGCAGAGTTGTTATTCATTTGACTGTGCCAATCAGTACACGGATAACTGAGACACAACACGTCTATGATTTACGGGTTTCACCTCTGGACGCTGCAGAGTGGTGTAAAGGTATCCAATCACTGACCACAAAGCAGAGATGTAGGTGTGCACGTAAGACACTGAAACAAAGATATGCCAAAATCTTTTCGCGAAAACTTCCTTTCTCTAATCACATAGCATTTCGGTTCGGCAGATGAAGCAATCTAATAAATGTCAAGGAAGCTCTTCCCGCGCAGTTGCGACAGAGGCTGTGAAGCGACGCATATAGACGCGAGATAACGAGAGATGCACATATGCCGGTGTTATCTCGGAGACTTGGCCGCATTTATCAGACTTGACACAGTCAAGGTTCGGCGAGCATCGCGTATAAAACGCTGCGTTTTTGTTTGTAGATATGCCTCGCCGTCGTGTGACTTTCTCGTCACCCAGACAGACAGAGGTCAGCAGAGCTAGTAGCCTACGTTTCCTCGTGCGGCGCCGATTGTAATTACTTCCTTCTGCAACAATTACCGTCTCCGTCTGGTAGAACAAGGCTGTGCCTCCTGGACAAATAACACTCATTTCACAATTGTTGCGTTCGCCATTCATGGTTAGGGGTCCGCCTACCAAGCTTGAAGTCGCGGAGTTCGAACTCGAAGATCAACGTTAAGGTCATGATCTTTAATTTATTTCAAACAATTGTAAAAAAATAGTTGAATAATTTTTAACCAAATGCTTTGAAAAAATGTGAGACCGTGAACAGTCATACGATTCACGATTTCACCGGAGTGGTTTATTAAATAACGTACTGTTTGCTAGCAAAAATTTTTTCCCCTTCATTTTGCCTTTTTTTAACAACAAAATATGTAATATTTCAGGAACAAAAATCTAAAAATCAATTTGGTGTATTGAAACAGAAAAATTCAGTTAGAAACGATTATATATGAGTGTTCAAACTGTAAGAATGAATTTTCGATATATAGTAGAACCCTGTTATAACATTCCTGGATATAACATTTTCCTGCTTATAACATTACTTTTCTTTGGTCCCACCATTTATCCATAAGGCATAATGCTTTCATTTCCTGCTTATAACAACACTAGTATTTTCATTTCCTGCATATTATAACATCACTTTTTTCTCAGACAATAACCACCACTCGGGTAAAATTTTTCTTAACTGCATTATTTTAGATAAACTAAGTAAGCTGGAGACTACAAACAACTGTAAAAAAAAAAAACAATTTTATATCTGGGAAAGTGTCATAAGTGTACATGACAATGATATTAAAGACTTTGATCCTGAGGATGACAAGCATGAACCTACAGAAACAAGTGGGAAAACCTCTATTATTCACACAATGTATCTGTTCATCATGTTTCTGATGGCACAGTAACTGCAGCCTCATTTAATCTCATTGTAAGCTTATCTACTGTACATAAACTATGAAGGTTTAAGTTACTTTTGTGTAATATCCATCTATTGGTGTAAAAATATTGATTCCTGCTTATAACATTTTCCTGCATATAACCCTTTTTTTAACAGGTCCCTTGAAAATGTTATAACAGGGTTCTACTGTATGTAATAACTTGAGTTTAAAAAATATTTTCGAAACCACTGCAAAATTAAAGATCAAAGTTAAGGCCACGGCTTCCTATTTCGGCTGTTTTATCGAGTTTAATTATTTTAAATCCTGAAATAGAGCAGGTATCGCAAAACAATTTCATAGAAATGTTGGAAAATGTTTGTATTGTGTTCCTTAATTTATTCAAAATATAAGTTTCTATAATTTTGGTTAGTTATCGACTTAATTAAATTTTCTTAAATTCAGTACATAATTAGCCAAAATTAAACAAAAAATTGGCTACATAATACAAAAAAATTTTCCAACAATTCTAGGTAACGAATTTGCGATATCTGCTCCTTTTCATGATTTAAAAAATAAATTTAAAAAATAGCATAAATAGGGACCTTTAGAGAGGGTTCCCTGCAAAATTTTAATGGTTTCAATAATTTTTGTATTTGTACGCGATATGGTTCGTTTTATAGACGTACATTGTGGCTATTTTTTTTTGCAATTAATGAAAGTTTTCTAGCTTTTATAGTTTTTGTATAATGCCAGTTTAAAACCCAAATTTACATGAAACTGTGTTATACAAGACACTAAAACCAACTGACTTACAAGAATGAAATAATTCACTCTGAAGAACAGTGTCACTGGCTACGTCAAGATACGTATAAAAACAGCATTGAAAATTTTAAATTTTTAAGAAATTGATAAATTTTAAATATAAAATTGCCAATGTTATAATTTGCATGTACATGACTGAATGCACTTTCTGGGTTTATTTGCACTCACACTGAGAAAAGTAGGAGCATTCGTTATGCTTGCAAGATTTTATCTTGAACGTTAGATATTATCAATGTGAAAATGCACTTTACAAGTATAGTCACTAGCGAAAATATACGAACTCGTTTATGAATTATTTTATATTTCTGTCAGTAAAAATTCAGGAAATTTGACGGACACCTTGATTAGTTGAAAACGGAAAAACATACTAAATTGCAGATGTAAACATACTGTAGTTAATATTTTATATCTATTAAATTATGTCAGCTGATGTTTCTGGTGAGATATTTCGCCGAAAGTGACACAATGCGAAACTCGTAATCAGTACTACTGTTCATACCCACACATCTAGCATTGCTACTTGTAGGAATGTTAAAAGTAAGCATGGTAAATTGTTTCCTTTACTTATTAGTAGTGCATTTGTAGAAAACAGTCAAACATATAGCCTACTGATGTTATAGGTGGTTCGGAATAAAGTGAGCACTCGTTAAAGCCCTGCTAAAGTTTTTTTTTTCAGCCAATTAATATCTCTCCGCGCGTAATGGCTGACGACAGGAGATGTCTAACCTCTTAGGACAGATCACCTGATAGTTGCGCATGTAATACAAATTGTGCAGGCAATATGAATCCACATAGTTTGATAAAAAACTATTATTAAGTATATGAAATACAAGTATGTGGATTTCGGTTGCTTTTGTTTCAGGATTGTCGTCTTTAAATAGAAAAATATACGTAACTATGTTAGGTAATTTCGCTGCCAACCATACAAGTAGCAAGGCAACTATAGACGGTGTTGAATTATATGCAGTAACGGCTAGTAACATTTTTCAAATGTTCAATTTTTAGTGCTCACATTGTCCCGAACGGTCTATACCAGACTTGCATAGTACCAGTGCTCAACAGTTGCTCTGTTTACAATGTGAAGTATGGCACGTGTCCTACTGAAATAAAGTGGAAAATCGTAACATATTTCGCGTCACCGTATTTTGTAAAATAGTGTAAGTGTACGGACCTGCAACTTGTATGATTGGAGAATGTTTACATAGTTGTTTAAGGGTGCTCTGCCCCGAAAAATTCGTAATTCTATAATTGTACCAAATATTGGCCATTTCTTACACATTACATTAATAGTAATTTTCCACAAATAAAATATTTTCGGTACTATAGTTTTCGTAAAAGTTCATGTCAAAGTATGAATTTGACTATTTCCGTTACTGACCCAAAGTAAAAACTATTCAAATGATAACGAATTAAATAATTTAGTGTGAAATATAATATAGTAAACTACAGAATAACACCATTACTTTTCCACGTAAAATTACTTTTTTTTTAAAATTCAGTTACTCAAAGATATGCAAAAATTTTAGTAGGCCTACGTTCAAGAATATTTGAATACAAAAATAATTACATGAAATCACAAATGTGTCGTTAAGTAACTTAACACATGTACTTTCACTCTAAATTATTTCGTTTGTATTGTTTGAATAGTTATTTTGGATAAGTAGTGAACATAATAAAATCGCTAATTCGACATGCACTTACACGAAAACTATGCAATCAAAAATATTTTATATGTGTAAAATGACTATTAGTGTAATGTGTAAGAATTGAACAATGTTTTATACAATTACAAATTTCCGAATATTTCAGTGCAGAGCAGTCTCAAAAAGTAGTAGCACACGGGATCTTTTGTCCAGTCAGAAAGGGACTCGCCAGTAAGGAAAGAACGTGAGCTAATTGAAGCCTAGCAAACAGTTACGTTTTATCGCATCTATTCAGTATCCTTACCCATATTGTATATGGCTGGAAAACTTGCATGATTGTTTAGGAGGCTGTTGTTTGTGTGTGATCTGCACCGTACACTATATACCTACATTTCTGTACTACGTCGCTGAAAGAACAATCCAGGCCAGAGCCTTGAAACTTTGACCCCATATCATTACGCTTCAAGGAACACTGGTGAGTCAGTTGAAATAATAATTAATGTCCATACTATTCAAGGACAGCCAGTGTTTGCGCTTTGTTCCTGTATGATTTACTTACATGTATAGGTGATGTCACGGTCAGCCAGCAGGTTGTCTTAAAAACTACTCTCGAGATATTCCGTCGTGACTCGTTATTGGTCCGGGAACGAGTTTCCAGGATATCATTACAACTCCAGAAACAAACACTTCGTCTAGGAAGTTTGTGCGAATTTAGTGCTTCTTGTTCCAGCTATCGGGCAGAAAAATAAATACAAGATGGTCGGAAACTAAACCGAGTTATTTCGGGAGGTGAGTCCTCGTGGAAAATGGTGACAATTGCACTATTTAACAATTTTCAACTCATACATAGTATAGAAAACTTGCCACTCTTCAGCTTGTAGCCGACCTCCATAGCGTAGTCGGTTAGGCGCCGGTCAGTGATGCGAGAGGTCGTGGGTTCGAATGCCGACTCGGGCATGGATGTTGTGTGGTCCCTTCATCTCACTTCACCTCATCAACTCTTAACACTACGTTGTTAAATGGATGTAGAACCCCCTCACCTCATCTCATCATAAGCTTATAAATAGAGTAAATGTTGATCATTGTTGACATAAAGTCCTGTAACATCTGTGTACATTCGACTGTTTCCTACGAAACGTATAGGAGCACTATCATTAATGAAAGGGAAATAATTTTACGATACCAACTTTAACACTTCTATACATCGGTCTGGTAAATTTGCGAATAATTTATGCAGCGTATCTTTCATATTATATATTACCTCACCTCGAAATTGAAATATGCGTATTTGAAATTCAAGTTTTAAATTCGTGTTTTTATATATATTCTTTCTATAGAAAAGTCACTGAATAAATCGACGATTTTTAAAAACTTTTTATACGAGATCCAAACCATACGGAAAAAAAGTTTTTGAACTCCCACTTACAATAAAAAAACTACATGTCCCATGAAGGTGAAGAAATTGTGTACCATAGCAGATGGGTATACATTTTATATGTTGGCAGGCGATTTTTAACACTGTTTCTTCAGTATGGTTTAGATGTAATTGACAATAAACGGTGTGTTAAAAAATGTATGGTTTTATTTATCGTCATTTTCGATACAAACCTTTTGCAAAAATACTGTTTTAAAATCTCGAATTTTAGGGGCTTACAAGTTGAGAGGAAAATCTGCCCTCTTCAAGCTATTATGTGGAGAACTCATTGTTGTCATATAAGGAAGTATCTTAGGCCAAAATATTCAAAAAACTATATGTTTAATTTTATGTAGGGAAATTCGTCTTTGCAGCCCACGTGAGTAATATTTGTAATCTATTGAAATGTTTGACATTAAATATAAAATTTCTAAGTACAATTACATTATAAATTAACTAAAAAAGATAATTCCAAGATGATGCAAACAAAAAACACAAACGAACTAATTTTCAACATGAAAATTAACGAGAATCGGTTCAAGTTGCCGACAAACTATACTTACTATCTGCCGAAATATTTTAGAATTATATTTTGAAACATTCAATTTACCGCTATATTGGGCCAAACAGCACTATTTTTCCAGCAAAGTGGCCCATAACAGTAGATCGAGATCATATGGTTCTTTATACAGTCACATCAAGTAACATCTAAGGTCTCTGAGTGAAATGTGAGGAGTTTCTATAGCAGGGACGTACAGTAAGTGAAATCTTATAAAAAACTGAGAATTTCAAATGAAATCCTTAGACCCTTCTGTACGATTTTCTCAAGCTGCATATCTATGAAGACGGCCTTAAGATTGCGTGGTAGAAAATTAAAAGCTGAAATATCAATTTATTTCTACGATTTTTTCGAAGTCAATATGGATAAAATACTGAATGACAATCTTAGGTAATGGTATTTACTTATTTTATGAGTAAATATTTATCCATAATTAATAGTTCGTTACGCGTGATCTCTTGCGCCGCAGTTAAATGCACGAGGTTCCGGCGTCAGAGATTGTGCCTCAGAAGTCCATAACACTGGAAACAATTTCGTTTAAAACGTTGGCTAAAACTATTGTCTAGGATTGCTGTTGTTTAATTTTCACAAATTGACTTCAAGAAACCTACAGTTATAGATGAATTATGTACCACGCCCTCTTAAGGCGGCCGCCTGGTGAAAGGTATGTTTGTGTGTGTGAGGCGAAAATCTATGAGATGCTACGAGCGACGTCGGCCGGCACATGTATTGTGATGTCGCCTCTACGGCCAAAGTCGTAAACACGCGCGTAGTGTTCCCGCCGTACCGTTCTTACTGTTGGACTTTAAGCGTTGACCCTATCATTTTATTGAACGCGTCACTGTAGCAAAATCCAATGTACGTGTAGGCCTCAATTTTGAACAAATCCGTTACATATATCTTGAGAAACAACCGCGTGAAAAAAGCCGATTTCAGCCAAGTCTGAGGGTTTTAAAATAATGCTTACAGTGTGCGCGATGTCTTGGAAGTCACATTCACAAGTAGTCTGAAGTGTGTTTTATTTTCGTATATAAGCATTGTAGACGCACGTTTACTGGTCTCCGAGAAAAAAACGTAACTACGAACTCGCTGCACGCAGTTCGAACGCCAGCCAGGCCACTGCCTTAATATAGTGGTTAGGATGCCACATGACGGCAAAATAGTATTTTACTTTTAAATTGTTGGTGATATTTTGAGTCGGAACATAATGACGGTGTAAAGGAACGAGCACATTTACATTAGAAGATAGTTTGTATTCGTTAAACATTTTTATAAAAATGTGATGTGTTTAAATTCCAGTATTGTTTCTAAACAAAAGGTTACGAGACCATGTTATAAACTAAATCGACAATGTAATTTTATGAGTTTTTGAAAATGTATTCTATTATTTTAGTATAACTCATTTGTTGTACAAGATAAAAAATTGTATATGTTTTTTAAAGTTAAATTTTCTTATCATTAATTATTATTTAGTGTAAAAACGTAAATTAAAAATAGTATTCCGTTTGAAACTGTATACTTGACGTATCCAATGCTGTTTTTTATTGTAAAGTCAAATATGATGAAAACAAATGTAAAATAAAAATATAAATTTTGCATTTTAGCAACTTTTTAGCATGGGGAATGAAAAATATAAATCAATAAATTGCTATCCTGTTAGTTTTGTTAATTAGAAATGGAAAATAATGTATATTTAAGTTAAATTTGTATGTTAGTTCATGAAGAGATTTTTTTTTTTTCACCAAGTGTCTGGTAACGTTTCGTCTTACTGAGATATCTCAATTTCCTGACTGTGCGAACGAAAAATGCTCAGATTTTACTCACGTTCTGCTTAGTTTCACCTGGATCTCAAGAATTTCCTCACTTGACCCTGAAATTGACCCATATTATCATTTCTCAGTATGACAAGGTATGTGTGCTCCAAGGTTGCAATACATAGTTGTCGCAATTTACCACACGGTTTCTTCTTCCGTAATAATTCGGGTGAGTTTCCGAACATTCTGTGAACCAGGCGTGTAGAAATAACAATGTTGGTAACATGTGCACTGTCATTTCTATCAAAAAATTAAATTCACGATTACACTAAGCTGAAGTTAAATTGTGCTAGACTCCATGTATGGTTTCTAATTAACGCACAAATTTTCCGGCTGTAGCACTGACACCGACTGCGCTTTTGAAATACGGAGAAAATTTAAAAAGAGTTTTAAGTAATTTTTTGATATGTTACGCGTGAACACCAGTCTAAAACCTACCGTATAAATAATATAAAGTAACGTTGGCCGGCATAAAATTAACGATCTATAAAACCTTACTCGGATACGCCGTCATATACTTCAATTGTGCTGTTACACGTTACATTCCTTGCCTTTGGCGTTTATAATGTTACAGTGTTACTATAGCCGCGTTTACATCGGATGTTGCAGACATTTGTATGCGACTTTTGTGTCGACATCATGTGTGTACGACATTGTGTTGCAGACAAAATACTAACGCGCTCTCATGTTTTCTGCGACTTTTCTTGACGACACAAAGAGCTGGAGAGCATTTACAGTTCAGATGGCGAGTGTGGAGAATGTTGTGCGTAGTTTTGGCGAAACAACGTGCACCTCAGGTGGCGGGTAAGACCATTGTTAAAAGCAAGATCAGTGTACAGTGGAAGTGAGTTGTTGAAAGATTTGAATACAGATGGCTGGGACCCTTTGTCTGGTGAACTTAGATCGGACGTAAGTGTTTAGAACTTTGTAAGGATGGCCAGTAGCGATTTTGAAAATGTTATTTCTATGATAGGGCCTAAAATTGTGAAACAGTACAAAAAATTATAGACAGCCTATTCCAGTGCAGGAAAAAATTGCAGTCACATTGCGTTTTCTATAAAGTGGGGATTCCTACACTATCCTAAGTTATTTATTAATAATATCAAAAAGCACAATATCACTGTTTGTGCCAAAAGTACTGAAGGAGAACGTGAAGGTAAAAAGGTAAGAACAAAAAATTTATGTTCTAAAAAATATCTTGCAGTCGTAATTAAGAGAAATTCAATGGAGAGAGTTGACAGTAGAATTTGATAAAAAAATTTCTTTCCCACTTAGTTTTTTATTAGTATCTTAAAAAAGGAATTAAAATCAATTATCTACATGGTAAAATTAATGTACAGTTCATCACATCTTCGAAGTATAAACATAGGCTTACCATAAGTCAAGGTTTTGAGGCTTACCACAAGGAATGTGACGAACACATAATACATGAAACAATATCCTGTATTATTTCTCACTTAAATTAAAAAAAAAATATATGAAAATAACAATAACCACGGAAACAACATTTGAACATTTATAGTGTGGTATATGCAGTATTCTGGAAATCTTTACTGTGTAAACTGTCCTCTGAATGGGCTCCTGTATTTTCATAAATTTCATTGATGATTGAAATGGAATTTTCCAACAAATTCACTTCGTTTGATGGAAAAGTAGAGTTTACTGTAGGCAAACGTTGTTAGGAGGAAGACGTTTGACTAAAAGTATGTTTTCCCGGAATCAGGCGTTCTAGAATCCCGCGAATGATGAGGTTGAATGCACTGTCTGTTAATTGTAGACATTTCCAAATAGAATAAAATGTCATTAATCTATCGTTTCGCCATGACCACATCATGTGAATCTTTACATTTGCGCAATTGACAAGCTACATGCTCTCCAAACATATCATACTCGTCTTTGGTTTTAACATTATCTTCTAATCTCTTCAACACTGTATATGCCTCATGTAACCTAGGATCATACTTCATTTTGCATGGTCGTTTTGAAGAGGATGGATAAGAATTTGTAGTGAGTGGAGGAGGCGTTATAACAGTGACGGAGGTGTCTCATTCACAGTATGGCTTGGGGATTCTTCCACAGAATATCACGTTGTGAGTCGTCCATTTCCTGCAACAAAAAATGGTTGTATAAATCACTGAGCTGCTTGTTAAACTAGAACCCGCGACACTAAAGCCACAATAAACATTTATCTTGCCAATGTAGTAATATATTAAATTCGTTAAGAAATGGGACAATGCCATATAAACTAAAATACGGCTATTTTTTCAGATACCATCAATAAAAGAAGAGTGGAGATATCATACAGATGAATATAACCGCCAGTGGAATTTCTCTTGCAGACAGGGAAAATCTGTCGTCGATACCATTTGTTGACGACAAAATAAGTGCAGTTTTGTGAAATGTCGATATTTGTTGTCAAACACTTGTCGTCAACTCCGGTGTAAACGCGGCTTTAGAGTACAAAAATAGCAACCAGAATCCGTACAAGAAAAACTAAGAATTTTATATTTTGCGGTCTCTCTCTCTCTCTTTCTTTGTGTATGAGTGTGTGCATATATATATATATATATATATATATATATATATATATATATATATATATATATATGTGTGTGTGTGTGTGTGTGTGTGTGTGTGTGTGTGTGTGTGTGCGCACACACTCATACACGCAAACATAACGTCAGAATTCATTGCTAATTAAGAATAACTGTTCGTAGTTGTCTGAAAAGCAATAGTTGTAAAATCATTAATATCATTTACACGTGTGACAAAATTAACATTAAAAAAAAGTCTATTAATTTACATTAAACAAAACCGAGCAAGGTGGCTCATCGGTGTAACATAATGGACTTGCATTCGGGAGGACCTGGGTTCGAATTTCTGCTCCAACGCATATATTTCGAATCCAGTTCGTATTGTCCCACAAGGCAATCTAAAAATGTCCATTTCAACAATTTTGAAGGGTCCGAAAGTAAATGGTTCTATTGAGCGTTCTGGCTTTTTTAACTTCTGGCTTCATAGTTTGAAGCGTGTTGTCTTTTCGTATTTATACAAATGTAATACACCTTAAGTAGTTTTGTCAAAGAAGTAACAATCACAACTCACTGCAACATATTTCAAGCTCACGTGCATTATCCAACCATCATTTATATTAGTGGTTCGCGATAAAGTGAGCGTTTTTGAAAACCATCGTGTATAGAACAATAATCAAAAATTAATTTTAACTGCTACCTCAAAAGTAAACTTTTCAGTACGGTACAATCTATACACTTTTGTTGTTATTCAGGGTGGTTGTTTATATTCAAAAGTGGCTGGAAACTATAATTTATCTGAAAGGAAAATGTTACTAGGGCTTCAACAGTGCTCATTTTGTCCATGACCACGTATATGTATGTATATCTTCAATCAGGGGTGGATATACCT
This sequence comes from Medauroidea extradentata, assembly GCA_003012365.1. Lineage (NCBI taxonomy): Eukaryota > Metazoa > Arthropoda > Insecta > Phasmatodea > Phasmatidae > Medauroidea > Medauroidea extradentata. Next base: position 13,911 of record PNEQ01091248.1, on the reverse strand, counting down.
GTAACTGTATACAGCAACACAAACTTACCAGTAGATATACAGGTTTTTGTCTAATGGCATGTCAATATTCTGGGGAAACAACCCCACATCTATAGGAACAAAATGAGCTATATGGACATAGATAGGTTCTAAAACACACTGTTTCTGCGCTACAGTTCGCAATACATGATGTAGCCTACTGTTCATAGCACGGGTATGTTGCTGTGTAATGTCATTACAGCAGTCCTGTATATTATACACTACTCTGCTATGTCACTAACCCATAAACAGTAGGGATAACTGTGCATATTGATAGAAACGCGAGAAAAGATATCGTCGGCGCAACAGACTTGTTCGGAAACGGCGCGTTTATGACCTATGTCCTTAACACTTTTGGTTCCTCTGAATATAAGGATTTTTTCCCCCAAAATATAAATATGCAATTTGACGGTAGCCCGTATAGTTACATACAAAAACGAGTATATTCTGGGTATATAGAGTATGTTACGGTAACCAACGTTATCCTTGCAAGTTTCTTTTAATCCGTGTTTATTATAGACTCCAGTGACATTTAAACTGCATGTGGTGATTTTAATGAAAACTACAGAAAAAAGTGCCTCAAGAATGCCAAGCTGTAAAAGGTAAAAACAACTGAAATTACATGCTGTGTGTGATTTGAACTAATAACTTAGTCACGCCTCATTATTTCGTTTCCTTCTTCTGTTGGGTTGTTTTTCCAAGCCGTTCCTTTCTCAGCTGGTAATACGTTCGGTAAAAAAATTTTTTTGATGACTCTTTCAGCAGCTACATTTGCATAAGATCTTTCGGACCGGCGCGTTTGTTTCTAGCGATTTTCCACTACACCGGAAGAATTCGTTCCGCACTGAGATACTTACGTATTATTTTACATGCAGATTGCTTTTAAATTTTTTTATACTGTTAATTTATATGCAGCATTTCCCCCCCCCCCCACGTCCGATGTCCTGTATGTTCGTGAGGTATTTAGTTCTTTGGCTGCTTGTCGACTGTATACTTCAAATGTCTTTGACAACTGGATTAGGCACGGTCCGGTCCGGTCTTCACTGGGCCGTCACTCGGCACTTGGGTATCGGTACAAAAACATTCTGCTCGGGGAAAAATAAAGTTAGTTGCAATAAAAATAGTTTTACCTAGTAAAAAAAAAAAACTTGGCAGATGCACCCTTCTGTTAGCAAATAATATTGGTGACGTGAAACTTATAACAAAACCACATACTATTATTTAGTAGTGATTTAACCTGACATACACGCTGTTACTGGGATTTATGGTTTCTTCACCAGGTATTTTCCTGCTGTGGTTCAGATGTCCTCACCATTAACGATTCGCTTACACCTGTGCACCCAGCTGTTTCTCTGAGTGCATGCAGATGCAGCATAAGTTCAGTAAAATTTGACAGTTCTGAGAGAAATTACCTTTTAAATGTTGTAGATGTTTGACTCAATGTCAGGTGATCTTTTTAGTCTTAAAATAACCCTGAGAAACCCACTATTCCGTATGTACACTAGAATTTTTGTTTGTATATTGGCTGCTATTACATAATGTCAAGAATACTTGTCCAAATAACTGCCAAAATGTACAAAGTTATACGTAACAGAATATAGAATGTGTATCACCTCTGCCACGCCAACAGCTGATAACCTATTTTCTCTCTTACACCCCCCTCCCCAGGTCCCTATTTGTCGAGTCCCAGCCCTGCACTCCTACCGAGTCAGGTGAGAGGCAGCAGTAACACATTGGACTCGCACTCGGGAAGACCCGGGTTCGATCCCCGGCTCCAGCTATCCTGATTTTGCATTTATTTTTGTGGTTTCCGGAAATAGTTCCAGACAAGTGCAACAAAGGCCATGGCCGATTTCTCTCCAAATTCATGTAATTGTGGTGTCAAGTTGTGTGTCACCGTCCCAAGTGACCTCACTGTCGGCAAGACGTGAATCCCGGTTATAAGCGGTTTGCGATGAAGGCAGCACTACTGAAGCCCTATTTCGTTCTTTCCTTTTGTTACTAATATTTACCAGCATATTATAATATAAACAAAGCACACTAAGTACAATCAAAGTGTATAGAATGTACCCTACAATACTCAAAAGTTAACGTCTAGGGTCACAGTGGATAATATTTTTAAATTATTATTTTACACACGATGGTCGTCAAAAGTACACATTTATTGCGAACCATATATACCTCACACTATCTCACACTTCTGTCGAAACAGTTCTACTATGTTCTGTATAAATGCAGTACATTTTGACAGCTATTTGGCATGTAAGTATTGACAGTTACACTGCACGACAATGTTTAAAGTACACACAGGAGGGCCACAAAGCCCTATTATCAACTACTATAACCAACATTAACACTTAAACAAAATAAATAAAATGGACAATAATTCTTTAGCGGACTTTTCTTGAGATAAGAATAATTATTTGTTCGCTTAGTCAATCTTGTTACCGTCATTCTCGCGGCAAAAGATAATACACCACCAGGTTCTATACGACATTTTCCGGAGCATTGCTGGTGTAACTTGAGTGAAAGTTTGTCTCACATCATATTTCAGTTCGTCTGTGGTATTGTAATAATTTTGTAAATCGATACCCTATATGGACCCCATACAATTTTTAAAGTAATAATGGGATTCCGTGGTTCTCCTGTACTGTATAATGGGCCCCTCTGGTCCATTTAATAACCAAAAACTATCGAAGTAAATTTCATAAAATGTGTTAAACACATAAAATGTAAGTGGCCTCCGAACTGACAAAATTTACAGAGCTTGTACGCCACACCGTAGATGTATACCACGATATTTAGCGTTGTCAGTACAGTAGCTTACCAGCTGCCCTGATTCCTCCTACCCCGAGTGTTTTTCAGCAGCTCAGAGCAGTGGAGAATATATAGTAGTGTGTTTTTTAATAAGGTGGTAGTTGTGTTAGCGTGTTGTTCATACATCATGGCACACGAGAGGAGAAGTAAGGACGTGGCCCGAGGCAGCCCCAGTGTAGTATAATGAATGGCTGGACTGGTGTACGGCCTGCCGCACCCACTACTTACCTGGCGCCTGGGCCATAATTCCTGCACTGCCTCGTCACGGCCGCTGATAGGACGACTGCGCGCGAAAACCCGCCCCGGCTTGGCATGCTCAGAGTGGCCGGTACATTAGCGACAAGGTCGTCAGCATCCTAGCTGTCCGTCAATGTGTCTCTCCCGCGCTAACTCTCAGCCAGATGGAGTGCTTCTGATAATCGAGTGTTCCCGCCTGTCTCTCGCTCACTTTGTATCATGCCAAGGCGGTGGAAATGACGAGAGAAGTCGCTAGCGAGACTCTTGATACGACGATAGCGCCGAGAGAGCGCCCAAGAACCACGGTCGAAGCCACACACATGATCGGGATGAACCTCAGCTAATGTTGCCTGCTTGTTTGTTGAAAGTGCAATGGTTCACCAGAGATATTTTGTTCGTGATATTACACTATAGTGAAACAACTTTGCTGTCTTGGTCGCAGCCAGGTTCGATTAGGATGGAGGACTTAGACAATTTAGTAAATTAATTAAATTAAATGTCTTATTTTATTTCTATCCGTATAAAACATTCTACATTAAAGCACACAACAGTTGCGATTCATATTGTATAAATCAATACTTACATATATTATTTACAGGTAATCTCCATAAAGTCAAAATTACTACTCTAGTATACAATTAATAAATATCTCTCTTAAATCAGCCCTCCGATCTCATAAATCTCTTTCGATAAAAGTCTTGCATTATACAGCTACAGTCTAACATGTTCGTCTGCTCTTACACTCGCTCATACCACTCCAACAGACCATCGTCATCCACACTTACCACACAATATCTCTTTGATCCGCCGGTCTCGCCTCGTCCCTCGCTGCCAAGTCCATCGCGAACATTCACAGGCTAAACGCCACAATCACTCTGCTGCTGCTTGCAGTGGGCCGATATTTATAGTGGGCTGCGACGACACCCACAACATCCTTATGGCTCACCGACAGTGCTGGTTGATGAAAGCCAAAATTCCCAGGTGTTGCAGTATTATTAAGTCACGTTCGAGCTGAGAGCCTGTCGTGGATGATTGGCAGGTGCCCACCCATTCAGAAGGTTTGCGACTTCAGCGACGTCCGACGTCTCATCGCCGGCACTGGTGATAGCGAACAAGAGAGAGGGAAGGAAGCATGGCTCTTCAGTTCGCTCAGCTCCATGTAACCGAGAGCGCGGTATAATTACAGTAGTTTCACAGTTTTAATCAAGAACAAATCTATGCTACTTCGAGTGAGTGAGTTGACTCGTCTCTGTTTACTGATGTGAGACTGAAATCAGTGAATAATTAGTTTATCTGCAATTTTGGTTACACAGATAAAAAGTAAATATAGGCTATGTACACAAACATGTTCTTATGACAGTCTCTATTTCCTACTTTACTTTCTTTTCAAAAATTAACATATAAGTTATGTTATTGATAAATTCAATAAAAAAACACGATTTTTTTTAGAAAATTCCCTCTTAATGGCGCCGCCTACCACGGGCATAAATTGCGTCATATATTCCGGGAAATATATTTATTTACGAAACTGTTCCACCCTTGTCAATTGTGTCAGTGTACAAAAAAAAAACACACTTCGGTACTAACAGGATGTATGCGAAACTCTGATAGAAAAATGTACTGAACTTTGCTACAGTCTTTCCGCTAGTTAAATGGTCACCGCTTAAGGTTGTTCAAGTATGAAATTCTTAATTTCATATTTCTGGAACAAAATGTTTATTTCTAGACGTTACTAGTGAATATATTTTCCTTTTATAGAAAAATTTTAACATGCATAGTATACAGATAACATGTCAAAAGTAAAAATTTACGTGTTACTGGAGCACACAACCAACATAAACCAACGAACTTAGTGAAATGACATAATTTATACTGAAATTATATGCACTGACTACGTGATAAAAGTTATTTATACCTAAAGCAACATAGTTATGTATTTATTAAAAAAACTACAGAAAGTACAGGATTTCATAAAAATATTACGTAGTTTATACAGTAAAACACGAAAACCAGTTTACGTCGATCAAATGTTTGTTTTATGTTTAGCAAATAGTGGAATTTCTCCTGATTACAACTATACCAGGTTTATACATATGTGAAGTATAGACTCATTGTGGTGTATGTTGGCGGTAACATTTATACATACCCTTCTAAGACACGACGAGGTGCCATAGCGAGGTGTCGAGTTGTGCGATAAGAACTGATAGTAGCGTGAACCTACTTTTAAAAGCCCGTGGGCGACTGGTTCAAAAATCTTGTAACGGCTCATTTTATACCAAATCGAGCTCTGTAGTGCATGGACTGTTGGTGAGACATGCATCTGTCACATAAAACTATTAAAAGTGATACTGGTAATGCGACAAATATAATGAGCACTTGAATAGCTTTAAGTCGTATAGCAAAGATGGACCGGCGACAATAATGGACGCTAGTTCAAGTCTTGGCTCGTTGAGGCGAATTGTCAATTTGATGCGAACTGCAATGTCGCTCTTATAGCTCCGTCGTTTCTGAGTCTCTGACGCGTGAAACCGCTCAAGGTAGGCGGCGCCCCTAAATGAACGACTCTCTCTCAGAGCGAGAGCACGTGAGAGCGCTCATTGGATAGAACTAGTACAGCCCAACTCTACAGGAGAGTATAAATCTCCCCCGAAGCACGTCGACGCAGTCTCGAAGTAATGAAAAGCATGTAATTCATCGCGCTTATTTTCGCCTCTTTTCATAGCCGCATGGCTGAGAGGTCGCGCTTAAATTATCTTCGTCTGTTGTTCTACAGCCTGGTGATCCACTGGAGCCCATGTGAGATGCTATCTGCTGTGAGCAGGAGGAGATACGATCAGTGTTGGACCGTTTTCCACCGACGGCGCTATAGCTCAATTGACTTAATTTGCATTCGTAACGAGAGCCGCCAGTTGTCTTGACTGCAAACACGATATCAAGTTTCAATTGGCCCGATGTAATACGTGACTACCTTAAATAACAACTGAGTCCAAGAGATGGCTCCCAACCAAAGTAGCATTAGTACCATTATACGTGTTTTTCTGGACTCATTTGAACTTTCCTTGCCCGACTGGACTGCGTACTGCTGGCGAAGTGTTGGCCCAATTATTTTTTAAAGTGTGAAATATGAGTCAGTCTATTAGTACAGTGTAGAAGTAACATATCCGCTTTGCATTCAGCCGGCAGTAATTCTTGTCATTTTTCTGGTATCTTCATTTTTTGGTTTATTGACTCTTCTTAACTAATCCATGTAAGTACGAGCAGCTCATAATGGATTGGTACGGATTTCTTTTTTTATTTAAAGAAAGTTAAAGTTACAGAAACAAAAAATGTACATGGATTAATTTTGTTCAATTTACATCATAATCTTTCACTGCAGCCTGTCGTCGGTTACAGTAGTTGTAAAGAAATGTACAGTAATTTTTATTGACGATTTGGTTTATTTCAGGACTGAAACATAATTTAATGTTTATTTCAATACATCAGCACATCTCGCACGCTGAACGCAGCCACTGACCAGTGTATACTAATAGGGTGTTCTTCCGAAAGAAGTCCTTAGATTCAGTCCTCAGTTTGGAACACAAATCTACATCTGGTACATTGTTTCCTATACAGAAAATGAGAGATCTCCAAACGTATTTAGAACAATTAGGAGGTGTGAAATATTCACAAGCGCTGGCGTAAATTAGCATAAACAGTTGGGTTTTTGTTTGCTCAGGTGCCTTGTGTTCGTTTTGTAGATGTTAACTTATGACTACATTTTCCACTTGTAAAAATTTTTAGCTCTCACAGTTTTTCCATAGCAGCATGTTAAAGTCAGAATTTGCAAGTTACGGGAACATAGTAATAACAAAATCCAAGTGTCTTACTCGAATGAAATAATTTACACTGAAATGAGATATTATGGGAAATATGCTAAAATATTTAAAAACACACAATAGCCCTTTTGTATTTTTTTTAATTGCCATAAATAAAGTAAATTTTCATATTTTTTAGATTTTTTTTTTAAGTACAAAGGAATCTTATTGTGTGTTTTTAAATACTTTAGCATATTGGCCATAATATCACATGTCAGTGTAAATTATTTCATTCCAGTAAGACACTTGGTTTTTGTTATTACAATGTTCCCGTGACTTGTACATTTTGGCTTGGTCATGTCGCCATGGGAAAACTGTCAGGGTTAAAATTTTTTTACCAGTGGAAAATGTAGTCACAAGTAACGTCTGTAAAGCGATCACTATGCCGTGAAAATATAAAATTATTAATTTTTGCCACGTGAGCGCCCTTAAAGGACATTGCCAGAGCACTGCCTGTTGTACTAGTTTGGATACTTGAATGACTGAACAGCGTTATTTTTGTACACCTTATCGGAATCTTGTTTATGGTTGCAGTTCTCAATGCAAAATAAAATAAAGGACTCCAGCAAATGATTGTTCTACTTTATTAGAGACCATTGCTAAAAACATATTACATTAAGAATGTGCACAAGTTACCTTAGTTAGAAATATGCTTGCTTGATTTGCAGTTTTCTGTTTCAATTATAAGTCGATGTTCGATAAAATATTAATTAAATATAACTGATAGTTACTTTTAATTGAACTTTTCAATCAGTTGTAGATTATTTAATTATTTCTCACGAACATTAAAGAAAATTTGATAAATCTCCGCTTGTCCTTTCAAAATAACCAGAGCATTATTAAAATAGGCATACACTGAGATACATTTGGTAATGTTCATCAACGATTTACTACCAGAACTTAAATTTTAAGCACGATCAGGACCAAATTTGAAATACCAATTTGTACAAGTTGGTTTAAAAACCAAACAACATCTCTATATCTCAGTTGGTTCAATGAATATTGAGGATTAATCGATAGCAAATTTAACGCCTTTTCACTCTGTTTGGGATCGAATTATGAACAATTCTGTATTTGGTATAAAATACATTAGTATAAGTATCCAATTGAAGTTTAAAATCAGGATTACAACCTGATGTGTTCGAGCTATATTGACAGTTAGTTAAAAACACATTTTATCTCCTAGGGAACCAGTATACCCGTTTATTCGTAAATAACTGTTCTGGGAATATGTTTTTTTTTCAGACAGTATAGAATTTCTTTAAAAAGGTAAAAATAATGAATGTGTGTTTGTGTGAATATATAATTTATATATAGTCTATGTATATAAAAGGCTTCGGCGCTCTGTCCCTCTAAGAACGTTCAAGAGGACAAAAATCGTAATTTTATATTTGTATGAAATAGTGTTAGTTTTGTAGACGTTACTTGGGAGTAAATCTTTCTCTTACAAAAAAAATTTACTCAACCAATTTTCTCATAATGGCACTTAAAAGTAAAAATTGGCACGTTTTTAGTTCTTATAAGCCGCAAATACCCATAAACATAAATGAATTAAAAAATCCACACTGAAACTACATATCACGGGCTACTGCCCTACTTGTTTTAAAAGTCAATACAAATAATTTTTGTATTTTAAAAAATTTCGGCAATTTAGAATTCCTTACCTACTCTATCAATTTTTTAGTACAGAAATATTTTGTAATGAATTTTAAAATATGTCAGGTAGTAGCCCGTGACATGTATGCAGTTTCAGTGTAAGTTTTTAAATTTATTTATGTTTATTGGTTTTTGCGGATTATAAGAACTAAAAACGTGTCAATTTAATTCTGAAGTGCCATTATGGGATCACTGGTAGAGTTAAATTTTTCTTTCGTAAGAGGAAAATTTATTCCCAAATAACGTCTACAAAACTAACACTATACACTATGTCATATAAATATAAAAATATGATTCTTCCGCACTTGGACGCCTTTAAGGTAAAGGAGAAAAGTACATCCTACTAACAGTAAGTCAGTTCATTCGTTGTCGGTACGTGCAATAAGTACATCTTGTTGCAGATAGCCGTGGTATTGGACTTCAAGAGCGCTATTGGGATATGGAAGTTTGCTCTAAGGACGACTTTCGCTCGCTTACCACTTGCCTTATCGGCTCTAAGCACACGGCGCTCAACTAGGTGTGTCTCAACCCGCGAGGACTACTCTGAAGTCGCAAGAGATCTTTAGTTGCAACAGCTAAGTCAAGAACATACGTCTTAGTTAAAAGGCCCGTAAAAAGACTTCCATCAAGACAACTGAGTACAAAGAAACAATGAACACTGCAGACAATTTTTTCTGTAAAATCTTAGAACGTTCCAGTTCTTGATTTAGGCCATTTTGCTATACATCAACCAGAAAAGCGGGCCGCGGTGACAGAATGGTCGGACCCCTCGCCTTCCACCAAGGCGATCCGGGTTCGATTCCCGGCGGGGTCGGTCCCTGGATTTTCGCATGTGGGAATCGTACCAGACGATGCCGTTGGTCGGCGGGTTTTCTCGGGGATCTCTCGTTTCCCCTGCCCTTTCATTCCGGTGCTGCTTCATACTCACCTCATATCACACTTCACCAGCGCTAAAGACCTCGATGTTAAGCGCTGACCAAAAATCTCTCGCTCACTCAACCATAAAACACTGTAAGCCCTGCCTATGGCCACGGAAATAATACGAAACTGATAATTTTACTACGTACTCAGAAAGGTGTAGGAAATATCACGGATGCATGCAATGTTTTATTGTTAACAACGTTTAGGCAATCTAGTTGCGAGTAATATTGCTCAGAATGGTAAACTATCACGGAGCTAGCAGTACATTTGCCAAGTATAATCGACACGGTACTCGATTGGGCAAGCACGTACTTTCCTGCCAGTGCGTATCCTTAAAGAGCAATCAGTGAAATCACTTCTAAAAGTGATTCCAGTAATGATATTCTCGCCTCTGAATGAAAGGGGTTCATTGATGTATCGCTGCTCGCTGCTACTGGGAGAGCAACCGAAATGTCGTGCTCACATCTTGTCCTTGCAACTGTAGCTCACGCGGGAAGACGCGACCATTGACATGTTGCAACCAAGTTATTCAGCGTACTGTACAATTGCAGACATACGCCATTGCAATAATACACAGATTTCTGTAGTCCAGTACAATAGTGCTGTACGTTATTCTGTCCCATTGCAAGTAACATTCAAAGACATTATCAAGTTATTCAGCTTTTAACTCGGGATGTTGGTGATTGGTACACGGGTTTTAGGCTGCGTGTGTTGAAGCTCAAAGCGTTTTCATTCAGATATGAAGTACCCAGCTGCTAAACAAAGACACTTCGGACAAGTAGTTGGGTCATGGTTAAAGAAGAAGTAAACCACAGCCAACCTTAAGGGGATTGGCGGGCTAAAATAATATGCCGTTTTGAATTTCAATCTCGGCAAGAATTAATGCTACTTCCTGGAAGGACGTATCTCGCGAGTCAACAGCCTGGTATTGTGGAAGCGGTTATAAATTAAGGACGACATTGCACACGCTTCATGCCTTACCCTGGCCTCTAGGACAAAGTCGCTGAACCAGCGATGAGTCTTCTCGCTGATAGCTCATCTCTACGAGACACTCAGTGGGGACCCAATCGTTTATTGACAATATCAAAGAAAAATGCGTGTTGTGAACGCCTATATATTTTCATAGATTCTGCACCAAGAGTTTCGTGCCTAAAAATAACCGCAAACACACACACCTTTTCAAACTTTTAGGGCCGCGAAAAAACAATCTCTAATGAGTACTGGAGGACCTGAACTGGACATACACGCATGCAACGCTCTTTGGATGCTATTGCCAAACAAATATCACTGACGTCCACTCTAAATCTGAATTAGTGAATATTCACTTACTCACGCTGATTGATGGAGCAGTTTCAACAATCTGAATCAGTGGGAAACCACTGTGAAATCGGTGACTATTCACTGATTCCGATAAAGGATGCCAACATTCCACAAGTTAATTAGTGAATGTCTACAGATTTCCCAGTAACTTTTCACTGGTTCAATATGTGAAAACTGTTCTTTGAAAACAACTGAAAAAACCGGTGAATATTCACTGATTCACTTATGAGATGTTGGCACGCTTGAAGGAAATCAGTGAATATTCACAATTTATACAGTGACTACTTTCACTGATTCAAATTGTTGAAACTACTCCATCCATCAGCGTGAATCAGTGAATATCCACTAATTCAGATTTAGAGTGTACGTTGAGCAGTTTTCAAATAAACGTCTATCGGCCGAAGCTGAGCACGCCTTTCGGTGGCATGGGTAGGCGGTAACCTTAACAAGAATGAAACTGAATATTATTACCACTGAAACCCTCACTTATCATCAACAAAGCAGTCCTAGGTAGGAGTAATCCAGCATCACGAAATCCAGAGTAGTTCAGGTGTCGTAGCCCGTTCTGGCAGTCATATAAGCAAGCCTACTGAAGTAACTCACCAGGTTGGTTCGTCTTATGGAACATACTGTACCCAAGTATCGTACAACATTGAATGTTAAAAAAGTATATTTTTTTTGTCATCATATCTTAGCAAATTTTCTTAAACTATAAATAAATCCATAGTAACTTTCACAATGTCGTAAGTACTTGACTTCAACCTTTAACAGATTTAAATAAACTTAACGATCCTGGGTTCAGTTTCAAAGAATAAATGAATGAGTGCGAAAATTCTCGTTACACGTGCACGCGTCGGTATTTTATTCGACAACCAATAAAAAAATCCAGGTGTTTTGGCGAAGAATAGGCCTATACATTATTAATACGAATGTTGGTTTTTAGCTAAAAATGTTAATCCAACCGGAACAATGTCACGAAAACTAGTTTGTATCTGGCAAGTGTAGCACTTTATTATGCAATTAAAAAAAATAATGGTGAATCACTCACCCAGTTACTTACACTCGAAACTAACTATCGGCTTAACTAAACACACATATAGTACTAGAAATAAAAATAATGCACAAATCCCCAAACATACGAAAGCTGTTTTCCAAAAATCTTTTAATTATTTAGCATGTCGCTACTGGAGCGAACTGCCAAAGCCTTTAAAGCAAACTAAGTCGCTAAGCAGCTTTAAAAGAAACTGCTGGGTTGCCCTGATGGCGAAACAAAATCTGTTAATAGATTAAAACTAATTGAAACTGTAAACACATTATTATAGTAAAATTTACTATCAAAAAAAATTTTTTTTGTGGAATGTATTGTTAAATGTACCAAGTTTGTTTTTGTAACTTTAAGTATTTACCATCATTATTGTATTTAATCGCTATATTTACTATAAATTAAGTTTTAAGTTTTTCTCAACATTATTGTTTAAAACACTTCAGGTTGTAAACCGGCCAAGTGCTGAACCTTGCTGTGTATAAACTTAGTAAATAAATACAAATTAAATAAATAAATTCAATTTTTAAAAATTACTTTAAAGACGTGCGCTTGCTTAGTCTTTACCTTACCTTGTAGCAAGTGTCTAGTTAAATGAAAGTGTAAATAGATCGTTATGGAATATAAATGGCGTAAATGTGAAATATTGTTATTGACTTCCAGAACACTGCAGAATGAATGAGGCGGGAATTTTTGCAATCGTGTTAAAGACAGACAAATGACGGACGCTTCACGAGTAAGAGAAACAAGTTGAAGACCGCACTTATTGCCAAGATCTTGACGGCGGGACGGCTAAACAAGTGAGGCGGCGCAGAAGAATTGTTTACGTGGAAGATGAATGGAACTGCGGTGCTTTGATGTGAGCGCGTTGGAGCTGACTGGCTGCGCGATGCTTCGCACGCGATCTCTGCCAAACTGTCTCCCCGTCGTTGTATGAAAGAAGATTTATTTTTCGTCCGGCTAAGTTTCTGGCTAGTTGTCGCTGGCGACGAACCTTCTGCAGCCACGTTGTATCAAATTGGACCGTGTCGCTGGCACCAGCTGCTACAGAGGCTTCAAAAATATCACTGTTCCTGTGGTACCTATTATGTAACGCAGATTACTGTAAAAAATAGGTTTTTGTTACGGCCTAGCTTTATTGATTTAATAATGATGTTTGTTTGGCCAAGAAAAAATATGAAATATGGGTTAAGTTAAAAACAAGTTAAATTGTAATAAAAATTTATAAGTCAAGTTTCATTGTTTCACTAATAAATCTTACTAATTAAATGCCACATGTCTATGTTTACAGGATATTAATTAAAACTAAAACAAAATACTTAAGACAGTATGTTTCTTGCTCATAAAAATTGAGATAAACTTTTGCATGACGAGAAAAAAAAGGTGTGAAATATTATGAAACGACGATAACACTTGAAAGTAAAGGCCCATAATGTTATTTTGTACATAAGAAATAAAGTTGGTTATATTTCAAAATAAATTTTGTTTTTTGAAAGTAAACAACCAAAACCAAATAATGAATTCTGAAAGGAATTTATACAGCAAGGAAAGTCTAAACAACTAAATAATTAATATGAATAAAGCACGGTGTTAAATAATTAATATGAATAAAGTTCAACGAGTTATTCAACGGGGATACATAAAAAAACGATATTACAACACGTCTCTAGTTTCCAACGTTGCAACATGCAGCGCTGTTATGCAACGTTGAAATATATCCACACTAAATTCCTGAACCACGGTCTAGGAGGTAGAGGTCTTGACACTGCCTATGCTCTCCAGCAAGAGAAAGTGGTCCTTTCATGTCGCCGAGCGCTAGTAGTAATTTGGTGGACAATTTGTCTTGATTACATCTCGCGTTTTAACATTTTTTGCAATTATTTACATAAAATAATGTTAATAAGGTAAGCTAATATAGTATATACATGTTCCATGTCCATAATTGCAATGGCATGTGTGGAACTGTTTATAAAAGTAGTCTGAAGAAATATATTGAGTATTATTGTTTTAGTGAACACATTCGAACAAAAACTATATTTCGTGCCC